>CM040117.1:80953464-81159067 GCA_022559845.1 Amorphophallus konjac | reverse complement strand
GCTCGGAAGAGTAGCTGTTAGGGTTTTGGACCAGCGTGGCTTGGGTGGGTGGAGATCTGGCAGTGTTAAGAAGCCACGTGTCATGGTCACCTGGGCCCGTAATAATGATAATCCTTACGGATTTGAAATGAAGGGCCCCCCTTTTCTCGGAGGTCAGAACGACGCGCCGCCTTCTGCGTGGGAATATAGGCGTTATGCGCTTGTTGTCGTTCCAGACTCCCTCCATTTTAGGGTTTTTGCTCTCCTTCGTGCTTGCCTTTGGGGCTTTATGATGCGTCATGAGGACACGATGGAAGAGCAGAGGCTTGCAGCGGCGTTCATGGAGTTGGCGGAGATAACTGCAGAGGCAGTTCGACAACTTCCTCTTCCCCAAGAATCTTCGGAGTCTCAGGAGCATTTCTCTTTAAGTTCCTCTTCAGATCCCATGGCGGATCAGCATCCGGAAGTTGAAGAGTGGGACGGTGAGCCTGAGGCGAAGGTGATGGTGATACCGCCGGCTCCAAACTGCAGCGAGCTGGGGGAGGCGGGGGTGAAACAGCTGGAGCACCAGTTTCGCCTGCCCTATAAGTTTTACTTTGCCGTGGCTACCCCGCACGAGACGAGCCTGGATTCCCGTACGGGCCATATCTGCTCCTTCCTTCTATCGTGGAAGAATGATTTTCACCGTCCCTTTGAGCCCTTTGTTCTGAAGCTTCTTGATTTCTTTAAGGTGGCTCCCATACAGTTGGTGGCCAACTCTTAACTTCTTCTCTCTGCCTTTCGCATCCTCTACCGCCAATGCGGGGTTCCTCCTTCCTTGGATCTCTTCCATTGTTTTTTCGAGTTGAAGGTGCATTCCTCGGATGGGAAGGGCTTCTATTTCATCCAGGCGAGACGGAATAGGAGCTGTGTCTCCCTAGCCACGAAGGACTCTTCCGACAAGGGATGGAAGACTCAATTCTTCTGCATGGGGATTTTTTCGGTGGAGGAGACTTGGAGGTGTCCCGTAATCCCCAATTTTCATCCGAACATCCCTTCGAGGCAGGACAAGTTCTCTTCGGATGTGAAGGAGTATGCGGCCACTTTGCTGAAGCATCGCCAGTCCACGGAGGAGCTGGTTACCCCGGAGAACATCGAGTGGTGCCCTCTCGCACGGCTACGGCTGACAGGTAATCAGCTTCTCCATCGGATGGTGAGACCATTTTCTTTTCCTGACCATATCTTCTTCTATACAGACGCCAGGCGGTCGGCTGTGGAGGAGGAGCTTGCGGCCGAGTGGGAGGTGATCCATCTCGGCGATGATTCGGCTACCGACGAGTCGCGAGCTCCCGAGGGGCGTCCCCGAGCCTGAGATAGGGACAAGAGGATGGCCTAGGAGTGGTCTTCCAGGCTGCGGGGGGCCAAGCATAAAGATCACGTGGAGGGCATGATACGGGACGCCGTGAAGGCCAAGAAGGTCGGGTCTGTCTCCGTTGTCGAAGATGACTCTGGCTCGGTGGCTCTCCCCTCTTCCGAGCGAGATAGGGCCAATCCTATTGGGCCGGCTCCCCCATCCGCCGAGCGAGAGGGGGCCGAGGAGGCCAGGGCCACTTCTGGGGGCGGGGGAATTGGATCGGCTCTCCCCTCAGCAGGAACCGAGGGGGTCGGAGTTGAAGTAGGCAACTCTAGGATCGCAACTGAGACTGGGGCGTCGATCGAGGCGGGCGACACTCCGGGTGGCGGTGCAGGGGCCGAGTCGGTTGAGGTCGGGAGGTCGCGAGGAGCAGCGACACTGCCCCGACCGACTGAGGCAAGAGGGGCGGATGAAGCAGCGGCTCGATCCGGGCCGGCCGGCGGGGCTCCCGAGGGGATATCGCTCGGAGGGGGGGACTCTTTGTCGGCGGCTTTGGAGAGGCTGGGCATCCAGGGCCCTCTGTGTCGGGCGTGTTGCAGCATAGCAGCGAAGGTGGTGAAGGGAGGAGACAGGCAACGTTCCCCGCCCGCGGCCCTCTAGCTGGTTATGGAGGGCGGCTTGGTCTTGGCCCAGGCCCAGATGGGGGCCACTCTGGCTGAAGCTTACGCTCGGTCGGAGTCGGAGCGGGCGACCCTTGCCTGGACCCTTGGTGGGTCTGATAGGAAGGTGGCTCAGCTCACCGAGGAGCGTGATGGGCTTCGACGGGAGTTCTCCGCAGTCAAGGAGTTGGCGAGGGTGAGCCAGGTGGATGCCCGGTCGTTGTCTGAACAACTGACTCAGGCCTGCGAGTCGCTCGAGAGGAAGAGCCGGCTTATGGAGGAGGAGCGCGTGGCCCGTACCGAGCTAGACGGCCAGTGGGAGGCCGAGCGCGCCAATCTATTGGGCTTGGCGGAGGAAGCCATGTGCCTTCGGCGGGAGGCCGAGGCTTATCGGGCCGAGGCGGAGAAGCGGTCAGCCGAGGCAGAGTGGAGATTGGACGAGGCAGAGCGGGAGAAGGCCGAACTCGCTGGTAGGGTGGAATCGGCAAGGGCGGAGGCACTCGAGTAATAAAAACGTCCGGAGGCCTACCGGGTCGACCCTAAGGAGGCTGCCCTACCCTACTATGAGTCAGCACTTCGTCGGGGCATCCATAAGTGATTCAGGCAAGGCTATGACCGGGCCATCTCTTATGCGAAGGAGCAGGCATCCGAGACAATCAATTTTTCGTCCGGGCAATGCTATGACTTGGATTTGTCATCCTCCGGTTCCTCTAGTTCGGCGTCGAAGGAAGGAGACCCGGGGGACTCTTCATCCGAGGGGTCGCCAACTCCGGATGCCTCGGGAGGGCGCGCAACCAAGGCAGTTTCCACGCCGGTGGGGTCACTGCCAGGGTCGACAGTCGCCGAGGGTGCCGGGGGCAGACCGTCCGAGCCTTCCACTTTCGAGCCTCAGGGTGGGCCATAGGCCTAATGTATTTGCTTTGCTTTTTCTCCTTGTATGTTTTTCCTTTTTCTGAAGAAAAAACTTCTCTTGTTGTGTAAAGGGAAAAATGTAAGGCAGTAGCGTTATGATGAAAACTTAACTCTTTTGTATCGACATTGCCATAGTTTGACCAGCGTATCCACAGTAGTTGGAAAGTGTTGCTACCTTCTACGTGGATCTCGCATGATGGTTGGGCGGGCATCTGATAGGGTGTCTTTCCGTTTTCTCATGCTTTAACTCTCTGGCCGTTTCGTGTGTCCCGCAGGGATGGAACCGAGGAGTCTGAGGTGACCGTTCGTGGGGAGAAGTCCCTTTAGCATGTTTTCGAGGGGCAGAATTATTTAAGGCAAGTAACCTCCCTTCGCCTATAAAAGGTCTGAAGGGCGTCTCTCCCTCTCCATCGCTTAGGGTTTTCTCTGACAGTCTTTCCTCTCTCCTTCTTCACGAAGCGTTGTGCCATCGAATTTGAAGCATGGAAGACGTTCTGGAAGATGAAGCTGCCGATGATGGAGGGCAGAGAGTCCTTGTTCAACTTGGAAGGTAGCCTTCTTCTTCCTAATCCCTCTGTCACCTTTGTTCTCAGTTACCCGAGCCAACGGGGTCGATTACCCTTAATCCGAGCCAATTTCTGCACGAAGTAGAGTCAGTGGCTGGACGCGGGAAGGCTAACCGAGTCAGCCGAGCGATGGGCTCGTTCGGCGGCGCCAGATGGATTTTCCCTTTTTCGACATGTATTGTCTTGGCTTCGGCCTTTCTGATGTATAAGCAAGTTGTTTGAATAAAAGAGGAAAGGAAACTTTTGTTTTATTGCTTACACAATGCTCGGTGTTCAGAAATAGAACTTGCGTAGTGTAGTCACGTTCCACGTCCGAGGGATGGGTTCCCCTTCCATAGTAGATAGCCGGTATGCTCCTTTCCCGAGCGTCTCGACCACTCGGTAGGGGCCTTCCCAATTAGGGGATAACTTGCCTGCCGCCTCAAGTGGTCGAGAGGCTTCGGCTTTCCTGAGAACGAAGTCTCCCGGTTGAAAGTGTCTGTCTCGGACTTTGGCGTTGTAGTATCGAGTGAGGCGGCGTTGATATTCCATTGCTCGGACGCTGGCAATCTCTTGGAGTTCATCCGCTAGGTCGAGGTTTTCGAGCAGTTTCTGGTCGTTTGCCTTGGGCGAGAAATAGATGACTCGGAGGGAGGGATTGGCAATCTCCAACGGGATCACGCCATCGGTGCCGTACACCAGCTGAAAGGGACTTTCACCAGTTGCCGTTCTGGGAGTCGTTCTGTGCGACCAAAGTACGCTTGGCAATTCCTCGAGCTAGCTGCCCTTGGCTTTACCGAGCCTAGTCTTGATGCCTTTCAAGATAGTCTTATTGGCATTTTCGACCAGCCCGTTAGCCTGAAGGTGGGCGACCGAAGTGAAGTGCTTGCAAATGCTTAAGTTGGCACATCTGTCTCAGAAATAACAAGAATCAAATTGCTGGCCATTATCGCTCACTATCACTCGGGGGATGCCGTAGCGACAGATGATCGATTTCGAGACGAAACTCCAGACGACTGTCTCGGTGATGCTAGTTGTGGCTTCGGCCTCGATCCACTTGGTGAAGTAGTCGATGGCGACGATGATGAACTTCTTCTGGGCCTGAGCCGTAGGGAATGGCCCAAGGATGTCGATCCCCCACCGAGCGAAAGGATAAGGCTCAGCTAGGGTGACGAGCTCCGTTGCCGGTTGATGGACCAAGTGATCAAATCGCTGGCATCGGTCACACTATTGTACGTAGGTTGAGTAGTCGTGCTACAGAGTGGGCCACCAGTAACCCTGCCGAAGCAAGATTCTGACGAGCGACCTTCCTCCTAGATGCGCTCCGCACAGGCCTTCGTGAACCTCTTGGATCGCTCGATTAGCTTCGTCAGTAGTGATGCACTTCAGGAGGGGACCAGAGAAGGATCTGCGATATAAAGTGCCGTCCAGAATGACGAATCACCGAGCTTTGTACTTCAATCTCCAGGCTTCCCGAGGGTCGGGAGGCTCCTAAGAGTCTTGGAGCCACGACAGATAGGGGTACGCCAGTCGCTAGGGGTGGCCGAGTCAACAGCCATGAGCTCCGAATCAATGCTCGATCACTCTAGCTCTTCGAGAAGGACCGATCGAGTACCTTCGGGGTCAAGAGAGGAGGCCAGCCGAGAGAGGGCGTCCGCTCGGGAGTTTTCCTCCTGAGCTATCTGGACTACCTCAAAACTCTCGAACTGTTGTGCCACGGTTCTGACCAGCCGGAGGTATTTGACCATCGGTGCTTCCCGAGCTTCGTATTCGCCGTTGACCTGGCTAGCGACCAGTTGGGAGTCAGTGTGAATTCTTACTCGCTCAGCCCCCAACCGCGGGGCCATGTGGGCTCCTGAGATAAAGGCTTCATACTCGGAGGCGTTGTTGGATGCCTGGAAGTTAAACTTCAAGGCGTATTATAGCTCTACTCCTTCGAGGGACTTTAGGAGGATCCCAGTGCTGCTCCCGGCCGAGTTTGAGGATCCGTCGATGAACAATTCGCAGGTTGGCCTGGGTACGGACGGAGATTTTTCTTCGACCGGGATGGTGTTCTCGGCGATGAAGTTGGCGAGCGCATGTCCTTTGATAGCCGAGCGGGACCGGTACGATATATCATAGGCCCCGAGCATGATGGCCCACTTGATGAGGCGTCCCGAGGATTCAGGGTGGGCGAGGATCCTCTTCAGTGGTTTGCCGGTTAGCATGATGATGGAGTGCCCTTGGAAGTAGGGTCGAAGGTGCTTGGCCGAGGTAACCAACGATAGCACGAGTTTCTCAGTTGCGGGGTACCTTCTTTCAGCCTCGTTGAGCACCTTGCTGGTGTAGTAGAAACGTCTCTCGACTCCCGAGTCATTTCTGACCAGGACCGAGCTAACTGTGGATGGAGTTACCGAGAGGTAGAGATGCAAGGCTTCACCAGGGACAGGCTTGGACAGCACCGGGGGCGAAGCCAGGAACTCCTTAAGCTCGGCGAACGCTCTTTGGCATTCCTCATCCCATTCGAACATAGCAGATGTCATTTTGGGCCCCCTCAACAGTTTGAAGAAAGGTAGGCATCGTTCGGCCGAACGAGACAATAATCTGCTGAGCGCGGCAATGCGCCCGATCAGGCGTTGAACGTCCTTAATGCAGGTGGGTGGGCGCATGTCCAGGATGGCCTGGACCTTGTCGGGGTTGGCCTCGATCCCACGCTGGGTGACTAAGAAGCCCCGGAATTTCCCAGACCTTACTCCGAAGGCAGAGTTGGTGGGGTCTTGGGAGGCTCACTGGCTCGGCTCACCCGCTCAGCATGACGCTTCCTTCCTCGGCCACTGTCTGCTCCTGATGTAGCTCCTTCAACGATGACGTTGATGTGGACCCCGCGAGGGGCGTTGTCGATTTCCTCTGGGGCGCCTCCGTCTTCCTTACGCCCGGCCACGAACTGGGATAGGTGTCCCGGGCGGACGAGGCGCCCGATCTCATCCTGGAGCTTGTGGCAATCGCCGGTGTGGTGCCCGTGGTCGCTGTGGAACAGGCAATGTTTGCTGTGATTGCGGCTCTTTGACCTCATTGGCTTAGGTTGGCAAAGGAGGCCCGAGCCTTTGATGTCTTCATATATCTCGTACACTGAAGCGATTAATGGAGTGTACCGCTCATACTTCCAGGACGGTTCTTTGTGCTCCCCATCTCGGTTCCGCCTTTTTCCTTAGCCCGAGCTTGACTCGGGTGCTCGCTTCTTATCCCCCACCCGACCCGAGCCGGTTGCACCATGGCACGCGCTGAGAACTTCTTCGCACTCTGCATGGCATAAGGCCAGAGTCACTAGCTCGGCAAGGGTCAAGGGAGGGTGGAGGACAAGTTTACGACAGAGGTTTTCATCCCGGGTGCCTCCGGTTAGCACGGTTATGGCCGAGGCTACATCCAGGCGGGGGATTCTCAAGACTTCCGACTTAAATTGGTTGATGTAGGCCTGCAGTTTCTCCTCTTGCGCCTGTTTGAGAGCCAACAGCCCCGCTACCGACCTTGGGGGGCCGCTGCCGGTGAAACACTCCTTAAATACTCGCCCAAACTGCTTGAAGTCTCGGATGGATCCGGGGGCGAGGGATCGGAACCATGCTTGGGCGCCTTGGACCAGGGTGGTCACGAAGGGTCAACATTTGATGGCGTCGGACACCCCGTGAAGGGTCATCAGGGCGTCGAAGCTGTCGGAGTGGTCGACCGGGTCGCCCTGGCCGTCATAAGACTTGAAGGTTGGAATGGGGATTCTGGGAGATACCTCAGCCTTCAAGATATAGTCGGAGAATAGGGATTTCTCCTCATCCTCTATTGGGGAAGTCTTCTGCAAGGCGCGTAAGGTGCACTCCTGCTCTGTGAAGCACCTCTCAAACTCTCGCAGACGGAGGGATAACTCCGGCTACCATTGTGCTGTGGGGCTAGGGTGATGCAATGGCAGGCTGTCCTGGCGCTCCCTGGGGACTTCGGTCTCTCGGTGCGGACGGCGTGCCCCAGGTTTTCCCCACTTCGGCGTGGAGGAGGCCTCTTGCTCCGGAGGAGGGGCTTGTGAAGGTCCTCCTGACCTGTTGCGAATAAGCTACCATCCTCAGAGGGTGAAGTGACCTCCGGTAGTGTGTTGGGACGCGTCTCCGCAGGGAGAGCTTTCTGGAGAGATGCGTGACCTTCCTTCCCTGGCCGCCATGGTCCTCATGAGTTCCATGAGGACATCCAGTTTTGCGTTGAGGGCTTGGAAAGCGTCAGCACCCTCATTGGATGGTTGCCCTACCGCCGCGGGCGGAGGTGGTTCGTCGGTTGGGGTGCTAGCGTTCGATGGGGGGTCTTGCGTGTCCTAAGAAGGGCCTTCTCCCCCCACCACCATGGCCTTCCCCCTATCGCCGGCGGATCTCCTCCCTGTACTTCTCGCACCATGCTGGCTCTTTGATCGTTTCCCACAGACGGCACCAGATGAAGAGGGGCGATCTCGTGCTAGTCATGAGTTGGGGGATGATCATCGATCAGTGAACTGCAAGGAAGGGAAACAGATCAGGGGGCCCATGGGGGGATCCCTGGGGAAAACCCTCCGATGCCTAAGTCAGTAGAGCAATGGTGGAAGCTATGAAGGGAGGAGGAAGGAGATGCACGAGATCCTTATCCACCAAGGTGGTGAAGTGGTTCCTGCTCAGGGAGTTTTAGGCATGCGTAGGCCTTACCGTTTGCTGGAGGGAGTCCCCGGTTTAAATAGTGCGCTAGCCTCAAGAGTCCAGGAAGCTAAGGTGTTCCAGGCGGGGGTTACATCCTCGACATGGGCTCTTTACGTCCTCATCGTGGGCTCTTTATAACCTTGAGGACTCGTGGGTCCTTTATCTTTGTGAACTCCTGCTCATAAAGGGCTCTCAACGGTAGCGTGGATAAGCAACCGTCGGTCGATCCAAGCATGAGGAGTGCCAACCCTTATCTGGGCGATCGGCATAGCTCGGGTGAGGCTCGGTCGGAGTGGGCGTGGGGCGCTAGCCTTTATCCCAGCGAGGGGGATAGGTCGGGCTTGGGTCTTCCTCCGACCGGACCGACGCTCGGGCCTTCCGAGCCTAATGGCCGCCGAGGAAGGGCTTGATCCCGAGTGATCTTATTGGACTTTTATGCTAAGTTGGCCCTGCGGGGCAATCACTTAGATGAGCTAGGCCTCATTTGGTCTGGTTGGACCTGGTTCGGCCGCTATTAGATGGGCTACAGAAATCCCCCTTTCCACTATTTTTTACTCTTATCGCTCATTTGTCACCATTAACTATCTATTTTTCACCCTTATTCCTCAGTAGCCATCGCCTCTGCTTCAGCTCTTCTTTTCTTCACCTTCAATAGGACTGGAGTCGACTCGAGCGCCTTGTGGAGTCGACTATCATTCTACAATTTCTTTGATTTCAGCCAACCCACCTATTTTTCACCCTTAGGTACCTATTTGTCACCGCTAGCTGGCTATTTGTCACCCTTAACCTCTTCTGTTGGCGGGTGAGCTCAAGTCGACTCTTTTGACTTTTGAAGTCGACTTTGACTTGACTCTTCTTCTATCAAAATCAAAAATTGTCAGCAGCCTAAAACTTGACTTGTGATATAATTACAGTCTGAAAATCATTGTAAAGATGGGAAACATGAAGAACAGAATTTGCATGAGATTTTAGACTTAGACTAATTTACTTCATGCTAGTTTGACATCATCAAAACAAAACTATACCCAACAATCTCTCCCTTTTTTGTGATGGCAACCACATGAGTCATTCAGCTTATCACATGAAGATTAAGTTAAAGAAATTAATGGCCCTTGAGGAGACAGTTGGATCAACAATACAATGATTGACCAAAACTGAATACCAACTGAGTTACTGAAATAAGACATTGACTGACTGAACTGAAAAAAGGCTAGACATTTGTAAAACATCTGTAATGACTCACTAACCTACAAGAACCTCTCTCCATTTTAAATCATCAAAAATAATGGGAAAGATATAATGCAAATAGATGTAGGAAGGAGACTAAACTCTGAGTGACAAAAATAATGCGGTTACAGACCATGAAGTTGACTACCTTCAAAAGCTATCCTTTAGGAAGATAAGTGCGTCAGCTAAAGTATGGTGTATGGTTTATGACTAATAATCCAGAAAGACACAAGAGAAAAAGATTCTGAAGTGGTTATATACACAAGTAATGGAGAAGGAATAGGTTGATGTATGTGTCTAGACAATCTAACTACAACTTTACTTATCAATTCTCTGGGGACTTCTCTAGGAAGATCTGTCATTAGTATTGAGGATAAACACATGTGACCAATCCATATTGAATTTATTTTTGGGGTACACAGTTTGTAGCTTTGCTAGAAAGTTTTCTCGATATGAGCAATCTGGTTTAATCCACACCTTTTGACGTGAGGAAACACATTGTTTAGATGCAGAAATCCCTAATTACTCAGTGTGTTAACCGTTTTGCTTTAGAATAAATAGAGTTAACAAAAGTAGTGGTTTTTTACGTGAGGCACAACACGCCTTCGGTGAAGTGACTCAGTTACTCACCACACTATGTCATTGCTCTGCCATGATTTGTCAACACTATAATTTTAATCAGAGATAGTTTGGCACTTCATGACACAATTTATTCCACTTCAAGGTGAATGATTGGTTTCTCAGTGAACTTATACCATTGCTCTGAAATTTTGTTTCCCCAATTTTTGAATTTATGAGATTGTTTTTAAGTGTTTGAGGACAATACTGAATAGAAAGATTTTTAACCAAAGTTGCCCTTTTGCTATTGATTTTCAGGCTTTTATAAGATCTCAAGACACAATATTTCAATGATGTTCTTAACCCATTAAGTTTTTATAGAAGTGTTCTTCAGGCACCTTTTACTTTGATCTTTGCAGGGTTATGAATCTTAAACCACTAACCTCATCATGGCCACCATACTTAATCTTTTGCCAATTTAGAAAAGTTTTTAGTGCAGAAATATTTGGATCTGTAAAGGATTGTTGGAGACTCAGAATGTTCTCACAAAGAGGTTTATGCACAAGTGTGAGACAACTAAGATGGTGGACTGACAAAAGAAATGACATTGTGATGACCCGGACTCCGGATACCGGGTAAACCTGATACCACTTGGATTTTGAGAGGCCTCCCAAGAGCGGTAAAGCTCCGAAGGGATAAAAAGGAGTGTGTGAAGTACATTGAAGTTCTAGATAAAGTAGTAAATAATTAATTACTATAATCAAGATTGCTAAAATAATAGAAATAAAATTACATTTTCTATTAAACGAATTAAAGCTACCGAGCTAGTAGAGTCCCATCCAACTAAGTACAATACAACAGAAAAGAGAACGTACTCTCAAGTCGGGGGAAGCCCGACACTGGCAAAGCTGGAACCAAAGAACCACAGCGGCAGTACCTACAAGCATGAGGAAGAACAGCTACACCTAAAAAGTCAGGGGTGAGTCTCATCTCACTGGCTCAGTAGGGGTCCCGCAGATCCCTACCACAAAACAACGCAGTAACAGTAGTGCTAAGCAGTAAAAGCAAAGCAGTAACAGCAGGAGTAGGAAGAACAAGAATAACGGAAGTAATAGTCACTGCGACGAAAGTCGAAGGAACTACAGCTGAGCCACAAGCTATTCCTTTCGGTAAGAACACAAATCCCCAGACTCACAGTCGGGAATCACAAAACCGATACAATGGAACTCTTGCCACATAGCTAGAACACATCATGACATCCCAATCGTGCAGGCTCGTCTACAGTGACAAAAGCCCAACTCAAGACCACACGGTCTAAAAGCAGAAGACATACACGATCCCACTATCGTGTACGCTACACTGACCTCGGGTAAAGCCAACCACAGACTACCTGGCAAGTCACATCAATAGTGACGAAAAATAGTCACGAAACTATAAGTCATGCGTCAAGTGACAGAAGCACCACCTCACTAGAAGAACATCCAAATGCGTCCACTTATGTCTTACACTGCACCTCAAGTGTCTCCCACTCGCCTCGAACATGGTAACAGAGACACTCAACAAGAACCAAGTAATGAGTGATTACTCAGGGTCATGCTCGTCAGCGGTGGTCCAAACACCCATGACCACGTGTGCACACACAAGCTCAATGTCTTGAGCAAGGCCTCTAGCTAATTTTCCCCTCCCGTCGGACTGTAACGGCTAGAGAAAGGGGCCCACAGCAACCATCCTATAAACCGTCGCTATTGGGAACTCACCCTGCCACCACTCCCAGGTGGGCCGACACACAGAAGTGTCATCAGGCTACGAGTAGTGGAGGCTCACTAGACATAGAGACTCAAAATAGAGAAGTATGGATAGGCTAAACATGCACCTGTCGCAGGTACCATGAAGCACAAGGCAGCACACCAGACTGTCGCCAGACTCAGGACAGACAACTAAACCTGCTAAAACAACTATCCTTGAGTCACAAGACTTAGGTCATGATTATCGCACATCACGGCAACACGCCGTTAATCAGCCTAGTCCCTAAGCCAAATCACGGTACAACATAGTGGAAGCGGCACAGAACAGCTAGAATCCACACATTAATGAAAGTCCACAGCCCTTAGGCCGCTCATCGGACTCACAATTCGCATAACACGAAGCACAGAAGATGAGGGATTACCAAAACCCTCAAACCACATGGACACGCAAACTGAGGTACAATGATACCTCCAAGTGCCCAAAACCATGTCTCGATCCTCACAGGATAGTCGAGACACTCACGAGGTCACATGTCAACCACTGGTCACAACTGGGTTGACCAGGAACCATAATGACCCCTAAAACAACACAAAATACCACTCGGTATAATGGCACTCCCAAACACCCTATAACACAGTCACGGCCCTCATAGGACGTCCAAGACATCCATGAAAAAATGCGCCAACCAAGGGGTCAATCCAAGCCAACTGGAAGCCAAACCAATGAAGAAAACACCCAGAAGGTAGCCGTGGTTACGAGCTAGTCGCGGTCATCAGGGCCACGGTTCTCAACAAGCCGTGCTCACAAGAAAAACCCAGCCATGGTTAAGGACTAGCCGCTGTTACACCAGCCGCGGTTCCAAACTAACTGCCGCTCGATGGGCACAGTCCCGGACAAACCTGATGGGAATCGATGCCGAGCCTGTACCTTTTCTTTTGCATTTATGTCCTTTTAGTTTGTGTTTTTATCTTGGGAAAATATGTACACTAATGTAAGGCTTTATAAGCCAATGAGTCATTCCCATAGATTGTGTGAGTTTTTGTGCAATTGTGTAGTAGGTCCAGCTAGGGGGCCCTCAGCCCTTTCCCATTGGTCCATGTCACCTATGTAGGGCTGGTCAACCATCCTAGGTGGCCATCTAGAAGGGTTGAATGCCAATTGACCACATGGGAGACAAAGGGGTCAAATTTTCAAAGGTAGGCCACCTACCCATTCCAACATTTACCTTGGTCAAGGGGGCGCCCCTCTCCCCTCATTATTTTATTATTTTTGATCTATTAATCACACTTAATCCCAGTCATCCATCCCCCATCCTTAGATCCAAGGGTCTACATTAGATTTGATACCTAGCATATAAAAGGTTGTATTTTCATTTGTTGGCATTAATGAAGAGAAAATTGTTCGAAAATCAAGAGTGATTCTTGAGCCCCTCCCCTCCCCTGGTGTTCATCTCCTCCAACCCCAAATTCTAGAGTGGTTCTATCTTCAATCCCCTCCCCTCTATCTCCGGTGATCATCTGTGCCGCCGCCGTCGCCGTTCTTGCCGCCTTCGAGCCGCCGTGGAGTCATCTTCAAGGTTCTGTCCTGCTGGATAGAGGTGTCTTCCATGAATTTTGGATCTCTCCCACGTGAAGATCTGAAGCTGCAATTTTTAGGGTGTGTTCTTACCTTGAATCCCCACCTTCACCTAAATTTTAACGACCAAATTCCATCGTTTAGTAATTTTTCATTTTCGTTCATCTTTTACCCCCAGATCTGTCTTGTCTCTATCTACAGTGATAGCAGCTCTGAGTTTCCCATCTCCGACAACGTTTTTATTTTTTCAAACCCTCCCAATTTTACTGGACGTTTTGTCCATCATTCCCTACATCCACCATTTTTCCTGATTTTTGATCCACCCTCTATCTATTTTTCAAAATTCGTGTTCTATCTCTGCTAATGTGTTTTTAGCTAATTCCCAGATCTGACCACCTTCCAGTTCAAAAATCAGAACAAATCACACCCACCTCCAAACCCTTCATACCAAATAGTCCCGATTTCTAGCTTGATTTCTACAACTTTTCTGAAGACCATAACTTCAGATTCGGACGTTCACATATCGGTCAAAGGCAACTCTCAGGAAAGTTACCTGCTAGTCTGAGAGTTCAGACACTATACAACATCAACACTCATAAATCGCCAATCAGAAGTACAGGCTTTGTTATTTTTCTATAATCCTATAGGGTTGAAGACCTTCGAAGCAGATTTCCAACGGCGCCTATTTCGTCGCATTCTGACATCGGGGCTGATCGCAGCGTCCGTTCTCGCAGGAGCGCGCGCCGGAAAATAGAACCGGCAGATCCGTGGCCGGTCATTCCGACCGGTGCCGAACGGAGCCGCCTGGCCTCCGGCCGACGAACCAGTGTGCCGCCAGCCCAGGGAACGCTTCCCTAAGCATCTCCACTACAGCGGTGCCACCGGGTCCCACACGGCCCCTCCGGACAGCACGTGGGCCCCACCATCACTAGTTCGGGTGTTGCCGAATCAACGCGAGAAGCCACCCGTCAACCCGAATTCGGTCCTCCCGGACCCCATTGTGTATCCCTTTACCTCCCTGCGTGGAGTGGGTAGTGAGTTGTATTGCTGTAATATTGTGTATTATTTTTCCGGGAGTACGAGTTTCGGCCGGGTCCGTCTTCCCCACGCCGAGCGCGTGGTGGTATCGCATTCGCTCCCTTACTTGGCAATTTGCTTATTTTCATATATACTTGTGTATGCCACTGCTAGAGAGCATGTTCTAGGATCGTAGCTCACTTTATATTTATATCACTGCTGCTGCGAGAGAGAGCGTTACCGTCCTGTGACCCGATCCGGGCACGAAAGTGTGAATTGACCACCCTAGCTCTAGCCGGTTTCTCAACCGTGCACGTCCGACACTTCCCTCATTAAGGGACGATCGCGAGCTTGTCGTGTCCGTGTCTCATCCCGCATCAAAACCGCTACTAGCCCCTGAACAGAAAACAAAGAAAGAGAGAAGAAGAAGACGGAGTCGACGCTTCACGAGGCGGAGTCGACTCAAAGACGGCCGCGGTTCCCAGATGGTCACGGTCAACCAGACACGGTTAAGCGTTAACCGTGGGCATCCTAGCCGCGGTACGCCACAAACCATTTCTAGAAGGAAAACCAAGCATGGGAACGAAGACCGGCAGGCACAGTTTCAAGCTAACCGCGGCCATCAAACGCGGTTGAATGCTAACCTCATTCTCCCACCGCCATACGCATCGAACCGACGAAGCCTGAAAAGTGGTCGCGGTTCAAGACTAACCGCTACCAAGGTCGAGAGTCGAACGCGGTTTCTACGGAACCGCATTCAGCCTCCAGCCCGAAATCTGTAAGACCTCACAAAACCCAATCATTCTGCCCCAATCACTCCTAGACGACGGGGAAACATCCCTAGAGTCGATATCAACCTTCCACAAGCCGGAAGAGATGAAACCAACTATAAAACGGCTGAAAATGGGCGATTCCCACGAATCGACCCAAAACGAGTCAGGCGAGCATTCGGCCTCATACGGGCCCCAAATCACGCTCAAACGGAGTTAAACTGGCGGGAATCAAATCCCAACATGCCAGGGTTTCAAATGATACCATTTAAACTAAAAATCGTCGCCTGGGACAGTGAACATGGCTCACACCCTGAAACATGCTTTCGCCCTTAAAGCTGGAAAACCCTCTCAAACTCACACCGTTCGGCTCAAAATCACGAGAGGAAGCAGGAAAAGAGTAGGGTATTGTGGACGCCAAAAAATGATGATGATAATGATCATTGCGACATTCGCGTCTACGCATTCGAGCGCGAGTCGAAGATGGAAATGTCGAATAAACCTCATACCTCACCCGATCAAGACGAGGACTCGCTTGGTGGTCCGCTAGCCGATGAGGGAGCCGCCCGGACGGAAGATACGGTCACAACTCTACAGCCGGCCGTGCCGAGAGCTGAATCAAAGAAAAGCCGGGAACTCCGGCACAGTCTCGGCATATGCCGGAAGTCACGCAAAGCCCTGGACCGAGCACCAGAAGCTACGAACGGGACATTGCGGAGGCCATGTATCACAACTAAAACATTCCGGGAGTGCCAACATTCATATAAATGGCCGTGACTTCGAAAAGAATCCGTTTGGTGCTTAAAATGGCGCGGAAGGGGCTTAAAGCGGCACGCCTTAAAATGTCGCGCCCCCCTGCTTAAACAGCGCGCCCCCATTTTATGCTCTAATACGAGCCCTCCCCTTTGCTTTGGTTTAAAACGGCGCCACCTTATGCACAAGTCATCCGGCGCGCTCCTGGTTGAAGGGGCCATCCCCCTTTGATGCTTAAAATGGCGCCCCTCCTTGCTTTGGTCATTCGGCGCGCTCCTGGTTAAAGGGGTCATCCCCCTTTGATGCTTAAAACGGCGCCCCTCCTTGATTTGGTCATCCGGCGCGCTTCTGGTTCAAGGGACCATCCCCCTTTGATGCTTAAAACGGCGCCACACTTACCTGAAAGCTAAATCAACGCGCCAATTGCACTTGGGTTTAAACCGGCATGGGCACTGTTCCACCGTGCCTGTTTAACCCCATCCTGTCCCATCGGCATATCGATGCTCTGTTTTGCATCATTATGGCGTGCAGAGAACATTGAATGCCCGACGCTCTGCTTCTACCTCCATTCGACAGCACAAGAGCGGCAGCGACGAAGCAACCCCTGCAGACCTGCGACCATCTCATCCTCGGACGAATAGCAGCGTACGGCGCGAACCGGCGTCGTCCAGCGCACCATGTCAACTCGAGCTTCATCGCAGATGAGGTGGAAGTGGCAGGATCCTCCCAGGAGAGCCATTCTATAAAAAGGGGCATTACTATAAAAAAGAGAGGTTGGCTTCTCCCCCCGGGCTTCTCTCCCGGCTGGCCATCTTTGAGGAGAAGGGGTGCTCTCGGCTGTGTGCAATGAAGAGAAGAAGAAGAAGAGAGAAGGAGTTTGGTCCCCCGGCATCGGCAAGGTGAAGAAGAAGAGAGTGATGGGAATCGACGCTGGGCATGTACATTTACTTTTGCATTTATGTCCTTTTAGTTTGTGTTTATATCCTTGGGAAAGTATATGCGCAATTGTACGGCTTTATAAGCCAATGCGTCATTCCCACGGATTATGTGGGTTTCTATGTAATTTGTCAGTAGGACTATCAAGGGGGCCCTCAGCCCTCTCCCATTGGTCCATGTCACCTTGTGGGGCTGGTCAACTATCCTAGGTGGACATCTAGAAGGTTGGACTAGTCATATGCCACATGGGTAGACAAGGGGGTAAGAATTTCCATGGTAGGCTACCTACCATGTCAAACTTGTCCCCCTTGCCATTCTTGGTCAACAGGCCCCCCCCTTGTATATTATATTTATTTTTTTTGTGTTTGTGGCATGCAATCCAAGCCATCCATCTCACATCCCTAGATCTTAGGGTGGAGGTTAGATTTGGTTGGAAGCATATAAAACCATCTATTTTCATGTGAAAATTAATGAAAAAATCAGAAATTTTGTTGTAAACCAAGGAGCTTGGTGCGCCCCCTTCCTCTCCCCTCTGGTTCCTCTCCTCAAACCTCAAGTTCTAGAGTGTATCAATCTTCTATCTCCCCCTCTCAACCTCTGATCTTCATCTGTGCCGCTGCCGCCGCCGTTCGTGCCGCCTTCGAGCCGCCGCGAATCTGTCTTCGGTTTTTTGTCCTACTAGATAGAGGTGTCTTCATGAAAATCCTTCTACCAGCCACGGCCTCTTCGTAGTTTGTATTTTTTATGGTGTGTTTCTATCTTCCATCCCATCATCCACAAAAAAATTCAGGTCGAAAAGCCTTCGTTTGATAGTTTTGCAATTTCGGTCTTCAATCACTCCCAGATCTGTCCTGTCTCTGTCTATAGTGATAGCAGCTCTGAGTTTCCCATCTCCGACCTTATTTTTGATTTTTGTTGGGGCTCCCCATTTTACTGGCCTTTTTTTCTATCATCCCCTACATCCACCATTTTTCTTGATTTTTTATCCACCCTCTATCCATTTTTGAAAATTCATGTTCTATCTCTGCTACAGTGTTTTAAGCTAATTCCCAGATCCGACCACATTCCAGTTCAAAAATCAGAACAAATCACAGCCACCTCCAAACACTTCATACAAAATAGTCCCGATTTTCTAGCTTGATTTCCTACAACTTTGCTGAAGACCACCACTTCATATTTGGACGTTCACATATCGGTCAACGGCCGTTCTCAGACAAGTTCTTTACAGATCAGAGAGTCCAGTCACTGTACAACAGCAACTCAAAAATTCATTAAAATCAAGATCCGTGCAGATCCAGGTCTGAACTCCAAGCCTAGGTTTAAGTATTTGAAAAGAGCTTTCCAACGGCGTCAGTTTCGTGTCGATCCGAAATCGGGGCTGATCGCAGCGTCCGTTCTCGCTGGGACGCGCGCTGAAAACTAGAAGCTACAGATCCGTGGCCGGTGATTCCGACCGGTGCCGATCGGAGCCGTCCGACCTCCGGCCGGCGAACCAGCGCGCCTCCACTCCAGGGAGTGCCCTTCCAGGCATCCTCCACTACAGCGGTGCCATCGGGTCCCACACGGCCCCTCCAGACAGCACGTGGGCCCCACCGTCACGTGTTCGGGTGTTGCCGAATCAACGCGAGAAGCCGCCCATCAACCCGAATTCAGTCCTCCCGGACCCCATTGTGTAGCCCTTTACCTCCCTGCGTGGAGTGGGCAGCGACTTGTATTGCTGTAATATTGTGTAGTATTGTTCTGGGAGTACGAGTTTCGGCCGGGTCCATCTTCCCCACGCCGAGCGCGAGGAGGTATCGTATTCGCTCCTTGCTTGGCATTTCACTTATTTCCATATATGCTTGTTTATGCCACTGCTAGAGAGCATGTTTTAGGACCTAGCTTGCTATATATTTTCATATCACCACTACTGCGAGAGAGAGCGAAGCCGTCCCGTGACCCGATCCGGGCACAAAAGAGAATTGACCACCCTAGCTCTTGCCGGTTTCTCAACCGTGCACGTCCGACGCTTCCCTCGTTAAGGGACAATCACGAGCTCACCTAGAGTCTGAAGACTGCATTCCTCATTCGAGTCGTGTCCGTGGTTTCGTCCCGCATCAAAGAGAGTGAGTGTGAGAGAGGAGAGGTGAGTCGGAGGGGGAAGAGCATGTGCTCTCTCCCCCTCCCTCGTCAATGTATTCTTTCCCCCCTCGCGATGTATTTCTTCTTTATCAAGAGTCTGAATCCCTTCTGTTTTAAAATCTTCCCCGACTATTTGGATGAATAAAAAAGAAAAGGCCCTTTAGCAATCTTAGTATCCTCTGCTTTAATCCTCGGTTCCTTCTTCTTCTCTCCTCCTCCTCCTCATCCAAGACCCTTCGGAGCTTGCTTCTCCATAGCACGGCCTTCGAAGCAGTTCATCACCAGATGAACATTCATGGCCCTCGTGGCAAACATCTGTCCCGCGCCGAAGATTCATCGCCCGTGAGTCGTGGTCGCTCTTGAAGGCTGGCCCTTGAGCGCTCCACACTCACACATGGGTTCGGACCGCCGTGAGGCCACTCCGATTTTTGAGAGTCTACCCCGGAGCAATCCAATTGGTGACTTCCCATTACCTCTGGTAAGTCCCGGTCCGGGGGAGGTGTTGCCGGATTTTCACCAGGGCTAAGAACGCCTGAGAACAAATGAACAGACCACCTCCGAGAACAATGAACAAATGTATCATAAAATCGGCTTCGGGTGAAAGAAAGAAACAAGAAACACAGTAAACGCTTTGAAACAAACTCTCGGGAGAGGCTAATCCGGCGCGGTTACTGTTCCACCGCGCCGGTTTAACCCTCCTCTCAAGAATCCCCTCTCCCCATTGAACCTTAATATGGCGAGCTCCTCCTCCTTGGAATCTACCCGGCGCGCGCCCCCTTGTTTAACCCTTAAAACGGCATGGCCCAAACCGGTGCGCCCCCCTTGTTTAACCCTTAAAACGGCATGGCCGAAACCGGCACGCCCCCATTTGTTTAACCCTTAAAATGGCATGGCCAAAACCGCCCCCCCCCCTTTTGACGTCCTAAACCAGCGCGCATCTGTCCTTCACTGTTCATCTTAAAACGGCGCGCCCCATTTCCTCCTTTGAACTCTAAAACGGCGCCATCCTCTTCCTTCGCTAAACCGGCGCGCCTCCTTAATACAAGAAGGGAATAAATAAGAAAATAATAATAATAATAAAGGGTCAATCATGTTAATAAAAGAATAAAAGAAACTCGATCCCCGCGACCTGATCGCGTAGGTCGATCCGCGTGTGAGGGCGCACGATGGTGAGTTCGGGCTTTATACTTAATAAACCTCTCTCCCGGACTGAGTACAAAGAGAAAATCAATGATGCCTTGTGGTATCGGACGTGGGTCTCGGAACTCCCGATATGGTCATAGTCTGAACACATCTCGGGCCAATAGTTTGCTAACTCGACCCGCTTCTCCCGGGATCTAATCCCGCACTTTTATTAAACTTGTCGTACCTACGGCAGACAGTAGTACGATTTTATCGTCGTCCTCGACGCTACTAATACGGACATCCGTCTAAATAATGAATGGTCCGTTAGTGACCAACATATATGCCGGGATCTAATCCCGCACCCACATTAAACTTGCCGTACCTACGGCAGACATCCGTGTGGTTTTGTTGTTGTCTTCGACGCTTCAAATGCGGACTCTTGTTCGAACGATGAACGGTCCGTTAGTGACCGACATACATACCGGGATCTAATCCCACGCTTGCATTAAACTTGCTGTACTCACGGCAGATGTTTGTACGGGTTTATTTCCATTTACGTCTTGCCTTCAATATGGATATTTGTCCGAACATAAAATGGTCCATGAATGACCAACAAAATATGAATGGAATGATACGGCTCTCGTCATCCCCGGACCCTTTGCATGGGAATATCAATAAGGCCTCCGTGGGCCACACTTAGACCTCGAGTCCGCCTCGATCATGGTCATTGCCTGACCCATATCCTCGGCCTATAGCCCGCTCCCTTTGAACGCACATTGGTTCTCAGATCTGGTCCCAGGAAATCCTCTCGTTGCCCCCTTGGCACCGAAAATATTGACGACGCCCACGCGGGCCCGACTTCTACCGCGGGGGGCCCACCGCAGTATGGTCGTAGCTTGATCTTGCACTGGGCCGAAAAAGTTATTGATTTCCGACCGCTCTAACCGGGATTTAACTGGACGTTTCCCGTCCCTTTGAACAATAAATTTGTCGTACCCCAGCATACATATGCTCCGGTTTTCCCCATGACGATCATGATTTTCTGAAGCCGGACGCTCGTCCGAATATCAAAATGGTCCCTTGAGTGACCGACATATTTCGAATGCTTGCTTCCCTAGACATAGGGCTTTCCGACTGATTCGAGATCGTTATCGGCTTGTTTCTCTCGATATAGTTTCCTGGCCATGAGGCCCTGATTCCCGACGATTAATCAAGGGTGTTCCCTTCTCCGAGGGGATGTAAATAACGCCGTGACCTTTATGGCGCGGTGGGTTCCGATCCCGACACGAACCACACAATCGTATGATTAGTCAGATCGAGCGTACAATATATCGTCACTTTGTGACTGGCACGCCCACGCACTTAATAAACGAATAAAACCACCGAATAAAACCGACTTAAAGAAACAAACAAACGAGTGTGTTGAAAAGTGCGTCCACAGGTATCCATCCCCCTACCTCTACCGAAGATCTCGCGCGCCGAAATGGCTAAACCATCACACTAACAACCCACGCCAGCTTTGAATCCATGAATGGGATCGCGCCAACACCATTCTCTGATACTCGTGCCATCACGCCCAAGGTCAACTCCATGCCGTCACCACGACGTCCAGCTCCGCCACGGTCGCACGCCTGTGGGAGATGAGAAGAGAGGAGAGAGAATGGAGAGGGAGAGAGTGAGAGAACGTGAGAAGAGAGAGGAGAGAGAGAGAGGGTTAAAAGGAAAAGAAATGAGCAATTTTCCTAAAATTTGATTTTTGGCACAAAATTCTGTAAACTCAGAAAAATATGAAAAAATACTCTCTGCAATCCTCGGAAATAGCACAATGCACCTGTAGCGTACCGGAGTCTCAAAACTCAACGGTTCACTCTCCACAGGGTTCCGCAAGTTATACAAGGGAAAAACCCGAGTGGATCGTAAAACACAATCAGGGACCCACGAAAGCGCTCCGAAAGCTCAATGATTTCGATCGAAAGAATCCAGGTTATTACATCCTCCCCTCCTTAAGAAATTTCATCCTCAAAATTTAAGGAGCTAACAAGAGAAAAGGGAAGAAGAACCCAAACAGCTGGGTACGCTCTCCAAGCACTAGCCAAACATCGAACACATAAAAAATGATAACACAATCCTCAAAAAATACAATTCAGAGGAACACTGCTAGACCACAATTACAGGCACACGCTCTAGATCTCAAGGCACATCGATCAACAGAACGAGCATGGCACACAAAGGAACACAAGTCCGGCACCTCCGAAACATCATGGCATTATCGCTATCGTCTCACTGAACAAGGAGACACGACCCATGCCACGAAATAGCCACTGATAAAAAATTCACACTCGGCAGACACACAAGCATCAGCTCTCACGAGGAAGATAATCATCTCAGCTGACTGCTCCACCCATTGACTTTCGCGCCATGAACAATGATCAAAACTGGCACGCAGAATGCCAATGATAGCACTGGACCACAAATACAATCGAGTCAGTCCTCACTCAGACATTACATCTGATTCGAGTTGCATGCCAACTCTACCACGGGAGAAGAGTACAACATAACCAACTGACAAGATCTCGGTCCACACAAACCCAAGCTGAACACAAGCACAAACCATCATACAACCAAATGATGGACACTTGCATATCCCCGGCTCCGTTCTCAACACAGAACCACGGGACACAATGCAAGCTAGGTCAATCAAGGCACAATTACAGCTGAACACACAGCTAAAATGTACTAGCCGATAGCAGCTTACCAACAAGGACCCACAAATACCTCTCAAAAAATGCATCTCGAGGACCACGATCCTTCCTGAGAGCACAACTTCCAAGAAATATAGAAGAAAAAAGGGTACTCAACCAGCATATACGTCGACAGATTTCCCCAATTCTCGAACCTACCAGTGCCAACAACCACAATGTCTCAAGCAACGGCACGGCAACCAACAGCATCAAGGCACACATAGCTAAGATGAACATTACACCGAGGAAATAATCCTCTGCTGGTCAGAATCCTCCTACCAAATGATCCTCGACCAGTGGGTTATCAGCCCACACGCTTCCACTGTGCACTCAACACAACACACAAAGGCATCACAAACAACTCGGCATCCGCATCTTAGATCACCTCTGTGCCATTGCAATTCACGAAACTGCAATAGACCATACCTCGAGTACCGATCCTGCTAATAGCCGATCACAAATCGCCATAGTGCAAACCATCATGCCAAGAGCCACAACATAAGCCGCAAAGGATGCTTGTCTCAGCTTATCCTCACGTCCCAAAACAATCACTGAACCTTCACAGCACAAAAGCCGCCAAACACGGCACGCCGAACACGGTGTACAACGGCCCCCAATTCACAATCAGGGTCCAAAGGCAAGCCACCGCTAAACGATATTGAACCAGGTTCAGAACCAACACAGTCCACACATAAGCAGACACACAGGACAAGGCCTCACGGAGGTAGCACTTCGAAAGCTTACCTCGAAAAGACGCCACAAGACAAGATGAGAAAGATCAAGCTCGACTAATAGCAGCTCACCAGGAAGGAAATCCTAGGTTCGCCCGAGCACTCTCTCAACCAAGGCATCCAACAACCACCTCAACACAACCTTAACACCTCAAGGGCTGACCAAACCTCAAGCTCGGATGACCGAAACAACATTAATCTCCTCCGGAGAACATGCACGGTCATCACACCAATGATAATGCCACCAGCCACCTGAACAAGCCATGAAAAAATCTTGAACACCGCACCATAGATTCACATCTGCCGACAAACTCTGCCCATTGCAGCACAACCGAGACCAACACCATGACAAAAGAAGAATGCCCCATCAGATCCCGACGAGAGCAAAACCACCTCGCATAGCGCAAACACAGCGCGCGCAAGCTCCCACACGAGAAGCATAGTTGATGGAGACATCACCTCCCATTGCATCCGGCATGGTCTAGTTATTTTATTTTGAGTCCTATGTAATTTTTATTTGAGTCATTTGATGTATTTTCCCTTTTATTTGAGTCATGTGTTGGGTTCGGTGCAAGTATTCAGAGGGGGGGTGAATGAATATGGCCTATAAAAACTTTCACCCAGTAAAGATTTCGCTCAATTAAAATCTAATGCTCACTAAAAATGCTAGTTCGCAAACTGAACAACCTTGAAGGCTAATGGGCAGTTGCGGAACTGAAACAAACACACAGTGAGATCACTAGAGTGCTAACAAGACAAATTTAGCCAATCAGAAAACTAATTAACTCTTCTTCTCAACCAGAATCCAAACACATGGACCGCCCCTATGCATTCATCTAGCGGAAGCAACCCATAAGCAATCAAACCACAATGCAAGAGGGGTTTTTAGGTGGTTCGGTCCTCCAGACCTACATCCACCCCACACTCAACCCGAGTGTGGATTCCGCTGACTCACAGCTTGAACAGCTGGGCATCACAGCTTGCCTAACAACCGCTGGGCAACACAGCTTGCCGTCCGAGGAATCCTCCTCGCCCCGCTGAGCAACACAGCTTGCTGTCCAGTGGACTCCTCCACTGCAAACCGCTGGGCAATACAGCTTAGCCGTCCAGAGGCAGCACCTCTGCAATCCGCTGACTAACAGCTTGACAAAGGAAGTTCAAAAGAAAACAAAAGATGGGAGTAAACGGCATTGGAAAGCTGTAAGCACTAAGCACAGAATATGGCTCTTAAAGAGCTGACTGGAGTGGATCTGATCCAACATCCAGCAAGAACAGATCTCCCTCGATCTCACTCTCTTTCTTCACTCTCTCTCTTCTCAACTCCTTCACGTCTGCTTCTCTCCTCTCTTCTTTCTCGTCACACTCTGCTCGAGCTCTCTATCTCTCACTTTTTCTCTTCTGCTTCTTCTCTCTTTCTTTTCTTCTTCTTCTTCTGGATCGTGGAAGCTCTCTCTCCTTTTTCTCTTATTCTTCTCTCAGCTTCTGCTCCCTGTCTTCGATCACAATCCACCTCCATCTGAAGATGAAGGCTCTATTATATACCAGCAGCAGCAGCAGCAGCAGGGCGCGTGTGACTTCCACAGTTCCCGCCCTAAGAATTCGGACCACGTGGCAGCATCCAGCAGGCTGTCAGTACACGTGTCCTCATCTGGGCATTCTCCTTATCCTTGGATCACGTGCCCAGCACCAGTACGCTCAGCAACTGGAGTTAGATGGCGTCAACTCACTTGCTCCAAGGAGTTGACGCAGCCATCAGAGATCTTCAACCTTTTTAACTGCTGCGTCGACTCCATCAGCCTGCTGCGTTGACGCATTGAAGACAGCCAGAGATGAGTTGCCCCTTTCTTGAACTGCTGCGTCGACACTGCCAGTTGGTGGCGTTGACGCACGAACATGTACATTTGTATACTGGCGTCTCTTTAGCTGTTGCGTCGACGCTGCTCAATTGTGGCGTTGACACAGTGGAATAGCCTGTGAAGCTGAATGCTTCTTCAACTGCTGCGTCGACGCTGCTTGATCAATGCGTTGACGCACCAGAGTAATCCACCAGCTTCTTTCTTGATTGTTTGAACTGCTGCGTCCACGCCACTTGATCAAGGCGTTGACGCATTGGTGTGTTCCAGCAGCTGAAATTGGATGTCTTCAGCCCTCTTGCGTTAAGGGGTTCATTAGCCTCTTCAGTCCCTGTCAGACAGATGAAACGAAGTCATTAGTTCTAAGTCAATGCATTGCATTGTATAGACTTTGCTGTGAAGGCAAAAGCAATGTAAAGTATGCACAACGCAGTGTATAGACTTAATGAATACAAAGGCTTCATAAGCCTCAGATGAAGGCAGGCGCTGTGTAGACTTTGAACCAGTGTACAAACTTTGAAGATCCACTGTGGATGTACAGACTTGATCATCCAGCAATGTATAGGCTTTCAATGTGAAGACTTGAATATGTGAGAGCTACAATGAATGAGTGTACACACTTGACCAGATCAAGGGCAATTCGGATGTACAGACTCTGAGGTTCAAAGCCAACGGCTGTACAGACTTAGAATGTTAAGACTGATGTACAGACTTCATTTGTTGACGCTGTACACTTGAGAATGCTCACAGCGTTGACGCTGCATGAGACGTAGGCTGTACAAACTTAGCATATGAAGACTGATGCATGAACAGTAACGCTTAGACTTGCATGAGACGGACGATGTATAGACTTCAGCAACAATGCATGACTGTATAGACTTGTGTTCTCAACGAAACACAAACACAACATAATGTATAGACTATGCTGAGTGTCTAGACTTGTGAGATGCATAGAACACACATGAGGCTGTATAGACATGGAAACCAATGCACACGGCTGACAGACATGAAGTGAACTTGAATGAACATGATGTATAGACTTTGGACTCCAAGGGCAATGTATGGACTTTCATATGAAAGGCTGTATAGACTTGAGCACAGAAGCTCTGTACATACTTGATCAAACAAGGTCCAGTGTATAGACTTGGTGGACTGACTCCAATGTACAGACTTGCACAAGCGAGCTACAGTGACAACGTTTAGACTTCACGCTGTACAGACTTTCCAAAGATGCAGACTCTGTATAGACTAGTGAGTTGACGCAATGATCCCATGCGTCAACGCATCATGCAATACATATGCAAACTCATGAATACAATGCTGTATATCAGACACAGTCTTATGCAATCATATCAGCAGCCATATTCAAAACATAATATCATAATGCACTGACTGTGTTGCAATCATCAAAACAAATCAGCATGCTATCATCTCAAAACAAATCAGCATGCTATCATCAAAACGCAATAACATTTTCTTCATCAAAATACAATATCAAATGCACTCACTGTCTTGCTATCATCAAAACCAAATAGCATTGCTATCATAAAAGCAACATAGCACATGCTTGTGCCGAAGCGGCATAACATTCTCCCCCTTTTTGATGATGGCAACACAATGTGACAGTGAGTCACACACAAGATTTTCTCCCCCTTTGACATAATCAAAAAGAAAGGGAATGGTTTGAGAGACATAATACAGCACACAAAGACACTTATGATAATGAAACATCACTCCCCCTATCAGCATGCAAGATTAACTACTCTCCCCTAGATGCAAAGAAACCATAACTCCCCCTGAAGCACATGAATGGATTCAGGTTATCCAATAAATCAATCTGAATTCTGCCTTTACAAAGAATCTGAATTCTGGTGAAAAGACCACATAATCAAAACTTATTGCAGAACAAGATGGAAGAGTCCAACAGTGTGGAGAGTAAAGTGATTTGTGATAGAAAGGCAATAATAGACAACAATCATCACAAGACATCTCAATGAATAATCAGACTGAATCTGATCAGGCTATCTGGAAAATCTGATCATGAGGGATTTTAATGCATACATTACTTCAATAAGTCTTAAAAGATGTAGACTCTTCTATCATGAAGGGTTATGAAGTGGCAACTTAACCAATCTGATTTAATTTTGATGTATACCAAATTTGTCAAATTAAACTTAATACTCATATCTGAATCCAAGTTTTAATAAATGTGAACCAAATATTCAGATAACACCCAAAATCAATCATCTTTTATCTTACACATATGATCTCAATAGCACCTTTGAAAGATACACAGATTAGTACAGAAGTTAAACACTTTTCAAGAACATGAGTTGACAGATTTTTCAAGATAATTTCATTTGAAGCACATTATATTTTTCCTGAGCAATTTAAGTTGATCAACACCTTTTTACATGAGGCACAACAAGTCTTAGTTGAAATGACCCAGTTACTCAGTGTGATAACTATCATTGCCTCTCATTTTGAGAGCAGAGTTAGCAATATGAGTGTCTTTTTACATGAGAAGACACCTTTATCAGAGGCCAGACTCCCCAGCTACTCAACACAAATAAACTGTTGCTCTGTCAGGTTTTGTTTCACTAAATTTTTATCAGAGATAACTATGGCACCTCATGACATGAGTTACTTTATTTCATTGATAAAGAACTCAGTTTCTCAGTGACCGAGTCATTACTCTGAATTCACAATTTCTCATTTAGTCAACATTTTTCAAATTAATGTTTAACAACAATATACACTATATGCATCTTAGCCAAAGAAGCCATGAATTCAAATTTTTAGATATCTAATGAGAGAGTCTAAGGTTTACATGAAACATGTGGTTAAAGTTTATTAAACCTTATCATTCAGATATTTTCAGTTCATTTAACTACAAGTATGAGAATACATTAATCTTATATCAGTCTGATTCAGTGATAATTCTTAAACCTATATGATAGAAGTTTCTACAATATTCTCAGACTGAATTGCATGACATGCAACTTAAGTTTCTCATATCAGAAAAATAAGTTTAGCTGACCAACAAATCAATAGTAGAGCCAATTCAGTCACACCAGCTGAGAGGTATATGAAGGAAGAGTACTAGCTGGTGAAAGAATCAATCAGCAAAAGAGAATAAAAGTTTAAAGCCAATAGCAGAGTTGAATTTCAGTCAGACAAAATGAGACACTCCTTCTTCAACAGATTGAGGATTAGTAGTCAAATTCTCAGATTCAAGAAGGTATGAATTCAAAATAGTCAATTGATGATTTGAAAGAGTGTAGAGTGAGAATTTCAAATAGTGTCAATAATGTGATAATGCTCCCCCTTGTCTATATGCAGTGACTCACATAAGACTCAACAAGCTCCCCCTGAATTGATGCAATTTATGTAAGATGATTATTCAAACGTCAGAGCATTCTTTATTCAGAGAGCATCATGCTAGAGCAATCAACTCTTCAAGATAATTCAATTCAGCACAGACAGATTATTATGATATGCATTGATCAAAAATAGTTGGACTCCCCCTGACTATATGCATGAAATGTATTGAAATCACATCACATGATATCAAATTTAGCATTCAGATATGATTCATGCAAATTAGACAAAAGAGAATTACTATAAGTATGATTGTTCAATTCATATTTCAGAAAACTTCAGTTTAGCACCAACAGATCAACATGATATGCAATACACTGCTCTATATGACTTGACCCATGGTACTGGGCGGAGGACTTGGTCCAAGGACCACCTCACACATGGCAGTAGCATCCAGACATACTCCATCTGCCCTTCAGCACTGTTCCATCTAATATACCATGATGGTCATGCAAATCAGTGCAATACGACATGCAGGGAGTTTGACATATCATGCATCATGACATAGATATGTAATGCATTCAGAGGTAAACTACAATTATTTCCATGTGCATTTCAGATTTTCAATTAGATTCAGTTAGATGATGCACAAAAGAATTAATCATGATATGCAGGCATTTAGAGCACACAAATTCAGAAGACAGAATTTAAGCAGAGTTTTCAGAACTAACCTGAAATGTAGTCATGGGGTTTTCATTCTTAAGTGCCTTGGTTGATTAACCCCCTTTATTCATTTCCAAGGCACACCTGCAACAACTGGATTATTTTGATGCTGCAGGAACCCAAGCTGCCTTGGATCCTGGATGAGCCCTAACGGGTGTTCTAAACAATCTTTTAGCAACATGATCATCATATTCCATCAGTTTACACTCAAACATTGAATGTCCAGTTTTTCCACAATAATAACATGAAGCCACAGAATTTTTGTTTTTATTCTTCATGTTAGCAGAAACATGATGCCCATGTGCATGCATATGAGTATAAAAATTATGTTTGTATGAGCATGAGTATTTCTTTTATTGACTTGAAAATTTTTCTTTCCATGCTCAGCCAGCCGACAGTTGGCAGCTTTGTGGCCTACCTTACCACATTCAAAACATGCAAAGTTTTTCTTTTTATCTCTCAAGTTATTTCTAGCAGAATTATAGAAAGCAGGGAATTTGACAGATTTAGAGTTTAATCTATTTCCCTGAGCTTGCCGCAATCTTTGACTGCATGCCCATGCTTACCACATTCAAAGCATTTAAGATGCTTTCTTCTTGATTCATTTTTACCCCAATGATTTCCTGACCAGCACTCATTAGCCTTATGCCCAGGCTTGTTGCAAGTGAAACAAATGATATGCTGATTGAATTTGAGTTTGTTTCTTTTGTACTCATGATGATTTGGGGTGTATATGGCATGCATTCTGTCATCAGATTTCAAGGCATAGCACTCATTCATTAAATGACCATACCTACCACAATAATAGCATGAAGCATCAGATTTCTAGGGGCATGGTTTCTATAGATGAATTCACAGATGCATGTGAATGAGTACAAAAAGCATGAGCATTTTGCATTGACCCATCAGATTCAGCAGAGCTAACAAATTTCAGAGTATAACCAGAATTATTCTTTGCCCTTTTTGTTTGACTCTTTCATGTCAATTTCTGATTATCCTCAACAGGTTTTGTTTGTTTTTCAATTTTCTGAGCTTTAAACTGAAAGACAGATTTTGAAGGTGACTTCTGATTTTCATTTTATTTTGTGGATTGCCTTGAAGTACCAGCTACATCAGTGCTTTGAACAAAAGTTGTATATAGCTAGTTTTTAGTGATTTTCTTAACATCAGAACAATAATTTGTTCCCCATTCAGAATTATCATCCTTCCTCTTCCCAACAGTTTTCATTTTTCCTTTAATCTTGGCAGACTCAATAGCTGAATTTTCCAGATTATGAATTTTATCTTCCAAGCTAGCAATGTGAAGTTCATAACTGGCTATTTCCTGTTCACTGCAATTAACACATTCGCTTAGAACTTGGTTTGCAGTTTTATACTTCTCAATTTCTTGTTCTAGACTGTTCAAAATTTCTGAATTTCCATCATAGACAGCTTTTCCTTTTTCTATAGTGAGAAGTCTTTCAGACAAGCCAGTGTTCAACCACTTTAGTTTTTCAACTTTAACTTTTAATTCAGTGTTTTCTTCCTCAAGATTTTTATCCTGAATTTCATTATTAGCACATCTCTCTCTTCCAGACATGTGCTCCAATTTTTCAATCAGTTCATCTTCTCTTTCTTCTGCTTTAATTTTCTCAGCGATCAGATTTTTGTGATCATCTTTAAGTGAGGCAATTTATTTATTTAGCCATTCATTCTCACTAAAGAGATCTTCATTACGTTCTCTTAAAGCTGAGCATGTTTTACAATTTGATTTAGCAGAAGAGGACTGTGAAACCTCATTGATTTCATTCATTCTGACCATAAGAGTTTTATTCTTCTTTTGAAGATCTTCATTCTCCAATTTCATTTTGTCCAATTCAGAATTAACTTCAGTGAGTTCCTGCATGCCTTTTAGATGCTCCTTTTTCTTATCATTCAACTGATTCTCTATTTCTGACATTTTATCCAACCATGTTTGTTTTTCAAATTTTAGAGAATCATTTTGTTTCTTAAGATTCTGAACATCTAGCATGCAAGCATCATAAGACTTTTTCATATTTGGATAGCTTTCACACGAATCTTTCAGATTTATTCTATCACATTTCTTTTTCAATTTTTTATTCAGATTTCAATTTCTTGGAAACTTCTAACAAGTTTTCATACATCTCTATCAATTCATCGAAGGAGTATCCTTCTGATTCAGAGCTTACCTCGGATGAAGTTTCATCATCAGCATTTCTATGATTAGCCATTAAGCACTTACTGTGATTCCTGATTAGCTTCAGTTTATCCAAAATATCTTTGGCAGACCTGCAAGATGAAATGCATTCAATTAGAGATATATCAATTGATTCTTTTAATAAAACTACAGCTCTATTATTGACAGAGTCTTTCAGCTTGTCCTTCTTGGTCCATTTAGATTTATCCTTCGACAGTTTGTATGGGCCGTGAGTCATTACCTTCCACAGTTTTGGATCAATAGACTTTACATACCGATGGAGGTTTTCGAACCAAGAGTCAAAGTTATCACCTCCTAATATCGGAGGATTAGCCATCGAATCAGATAACAACCAAATTTCAAAGCACAAAACACTTAGACAATAAAACCAGATAAGCAAGACACGGTACTAACTCAGTGAAGCTAAATACAGAACACAAGAGGCACACTTATGAAATGCACCAGACAAAAATGCACTAAGATAGTAAATCAAGACGATTCCAAAAGACCCACTCTGAAATGCACTAAATAGTTAGCAGGATCCTCTGCAGATTGTTAGATCTGTTAAGTCAGAGACCGCTCTGATACCAATTGTTGGGTTCGGTGCAAGTATTCAGAGGGGGGGTGAATGAATATGGCCTATAAAAACTTTCACCCAGTAAAGATTTCGCTCAATTAAAATCTAATGCTCACTAAAAATGCTAGTTCACAAACTGAACAACCTTGAAGGCTAATGGGCAGTTGCGGAACTGAAACAAACACACAGTGAGATCACTAGAGTGCTAACAAGACAAATTTAGCCAATCAGAAAACTTATTAACTCTTCTTCTCAACCAGAAGCCAAACACATGGAGCGCCCCTATGCATTCATCTAGCAGAAGCAACCCATAAGCAATCAAACCATAATGCAAGAGGGGTTTTTAGGTGGTTCGGTCCTCCAGACCTACATCCACCCCACACTCAACCCGAGTGTGGATTCCGCTGACTCACAGCTTGAACAGCTGGGCATCACAGCTTGCCTAACAACCGCTGGGCAACACAGCTTGCCGTCCGAGGAATCCTCCTCGCCCCGCTGAGCAACACAGCTTGCTGTCCAGTGGACTCCTCCACTGCAAACCGCTGGGCAATACAGCTTAGCCGTCCAGAGGCAGCACCTCTGCAATCCGCTGACTAACAGCTTGACAAAAGAAAACAAAAGATGGGAGTAAACAGCATCGGAAAGCTGTAAGCACTAAGCACAGAATATGGCTCTTAAAGAGCTGACTGGAGTGGATCTGATCCAACTTTCAGCAAGAACAGATCTCCCTCGATCTCACTCTCTTTCTTCACTCTCTCTCTTCTCAACTCCTTCACGTCTGCTTCTCTCCTCTCTTCTTTCTCTTCACACTCTGCTCGAGCTCTCTATCTCTAACTTTTTCTCTTCTGCTTCTTCTCTCTTTCTTTTCTTCTTCTTCTTCTGGATCGTGGAAACTCTCTCACCTTTTTCTCTTATTCTTCTCTCAGCTTCTGCTCCCTGGCTTCGATCACAATCCACCTCCATCTGAAGACGAAGGCTCTATTATATACCAGCAGCAGCAGCAGCAGGGCGCGTGTGACTTCCACAGTTCCCGCCCTAAGAATTCGGACCACGTGGCAGCATCCAGCAGGCTGTCAGTACACGTGTCCTCATCTGGGCATTCTCCTTATCCTTGGATCGCGTGCCCAGCACCAGTACGCTCAGCAACTGGAGTTAGATGGCGTCAACTCACTTGCTCCAAGGAGTTGACGCAGCCATCAGAGATCTTCAACCTTTTTAACTGCTACGTCGACTCCATCAGCCTGCTGCGTTGACGCATTGAAGACAGCCAGAGATGAGTTGCCCCTTTCTTGAACTACTACGTCGACGCTGCCAGTTGGTGGCGTTTGTTAGGGTCCCGTAGTGCAGGAACACGGTTCTAGAGGGGGGGTGAATAGAACCCTCCACTAAAATTATTTACAATTAAAACTATTTACTACCTTACAGCGGAATTAGCAAGATTAGCAAGAGTGAGGAATTTAAACTAATTGGAATAGACTGGATTCTCTCAATCTCACCGTTCTCACTCGAAAGGATAATGAGATAAGAATGATAACACAAACCACCACAACACAAACCACAATGCAAGCCACAAAACACGGGTATTTTTAAGGTGGTTCGGGACCACGACGGGCACCCTACGTCCACCCCTCACCAAACCGGTGAGGCTTCACTGCTATATGAAACAGCCCGGGGATTAAACCCCACACACACACGGAGCCAAGCTCCAACACCCACACGTAGTACGAAGCCTACACAACCACACGGGAGAAATCTCCCAATCACACACGGGGAACAAACCCCACAAAATGCCCAAGCACACACGCGGATATGCTCCGCACAAAACGATGCACCCGCATCAACCAATCACTCGGAGACCCCTTTCTCCGAACACCCACACAGAATATCCTTCCAGAAATTTAAGAACCTAAGACAAATAGATGCATTGAGCCCCAAACAAACTCTAGAGAATGAATCAAGGAAGATAAGGCATGTATGAAGCTCCCCCTTCAAGAAAGACTCCGGATCTTCTTGGCTCAATGTCGGATGGCCGCGATTTGAGCATCCTCACGTTCCTCTCGTCGAGACGCTTCTTTTCTTCTTCTACCACGAGCTCCAAATCTCTATGGATGTAGATGATAACTCTTCCTCAAGAGCTCCTTGGTTGCTTTGCCCCTTTTCTCCACCTACAAGATAGAACAAGATACATTAGGGCTTCTCTACTTGTCAAATTCGGAGTTCACATTCATATATATAGTGGAGTGGACAAAAGACACATAAAACCCTCCCAATACATGTTAGAAACCCCCCAATAACATTAGTAACCATTTGGGGGTATTTTGGTAAACTTTAGATATGATTCCATAGGGTTTCGGAAGCTCCCAAGAATCCCGTGCCGGGATGGGTCGACCCCAAGGGTCGACCCCCAGGGAGCCTGAAGGCGGCCTGGAAGCAGAAAACAAACCCAGATTTCATGGGTCGACCCCATGGGTCGACCCATGCACACAGGGTCAAGGTTCTGTGTTCTGTCCGGTCCAGAACACTTAGGGGTCGACCCAATGGGTCGGCCCATGCTAGAAAGGCCTACAAAACACTATTAAATCAACATGAAATCATGGGGAAATAAATGTTTAAATGTTACCATAACCCCATGTAGATTAACCATGTATTTTCATCCTGAAAACATGAAAAAGCAAGTGGTTAGTTGAGAATCAAAATCTTTGCATCAAGCAACAACACTATGATTATGTTGACATTAAAACACATCATTGAACCATTTAAACATGTATTTGACTTCTCAATTTAACCAACCAAAACATGTATGACCAAATGCAATGTCATGGAAGCTTTAATATGTAATTAGCATCTTTGGCCACAAGGATCACAATAAGAATATGCATGAACATATGCAAGTTGAATGAGCACTTTCATTGAACATTATGAGCCTTTCCATAAGCATGATGGTTTCATTAATGCTCACATTGAATTAATCATTAGTCCATCACAAGGCAACCAAAAGCCTTGACTTTAACAGTCCAAGAAATCTCATTTGAGAAATGCATGAACCACCATCAATGCATTAAGATCTCATGAAAGATGTGCATGAAAACAACCCGGAACTTGACATAAAGATGGTTAGATGTTACCATCATCCAATTGACATGAGAGGGTTTAAGAACCATCTTTGGACATGTAGAAACACAAGAGTATGAGGTTAACACATGTGTGAAAGTTAAGAGCTCATGAACTAGATTCTTCCAAAAGAACCTTCATAACTTGTCAACCATCCAAATGCTCATTGTATAAATAAATGTTTTCATAAAGACAAAGTCACAGGCTATGGCATTTGGGGAACTTTGAATCTTCCATTGCATCTAAGGCAAATGTAATGATATGGGAGCTCAATCATTCAAGTAGCCTTGCCACGATACGCTTACATATCATGAAACTCAATTTGACAAGTGTGAACACCTAAACACACACATGTGCAAACAAATGCAAATATGCATTTTCATTATGCATCCTTATGATCTCTTACACAAATGTAGCTATGCATGTTTGTAAAGATGTTTCCACATTACATTACATGCAAGTCTTTCACATCAAGTTAATAAATCAAGCTTTTGGTGCGTAGCTCACAAGACCAAGCATTCATGCTATGCATGAGCAATATAGAGCCAACTCTCAAAAGTCTTGAAGAATATTTCAAGCACATCACAAGCTTAAAGAGGTTCAAGTAGAAAGTTCATGATCCACATTCAAATTTGAAACATTCATGCCTCATGAAGGTTTATAACATGCTAACCATTCAAACACACATTCATTCAAATGGCATTCTTGATGACAAAGACTAACATTCATGACTTTAGCCACTTAGAAGAATATGCATGAAAGCCTACATCTTCAAACCCTAAGGACTCATGAAGAAGGTACATGAAGCCACATGTATATCTATGCACAAGTACTATGGGTCAACATACTGTAGCTTTCTCACCCAAAATTCACTTAACTGAAGATATGTGAATTGCCAAGTCTTACCAATGGTTCTTAGAAGAATGGAGATAGAATTAACACAAGTTCTGAATGGTGGACAACAAGATGACGTAGTTAAGCATTCTCTTGAGTTCCACTTGATGTCCATCAAGACTCGTTCCTGTAATGCAAGAAGATTAGCATACTTACATTCAAATGAACATGACTCTCATTCCAGTGAGAGTTGAGCTATTACAAACAAGTGAGCGTGATAGCATTCATATGAGCATAAAGACTCATTCATGTTGATGGCATTCAGAAGCATTATTTTACTAATTCATTCTCATTCTAGAACATGACTCCATAGCATGAGAACAAGTATGATTCAAGCACATGAGAACATGAAGTATCATTCAAGCACAAGGCACATGAGAACATGAAGTATTGTTCAAACATGAGAACATGAAGTATTATTCAAGCACAAGGCCAAGCAAGGTCAAGTAACAAAATCATTTTGTAATCATCAAAATCACATGCACAACAATCTCCCCCATTTTGATGATGACAAAATATTATGCATTAATGCTCTCTCTCCCCCTTTGACATAATCAGAAATGGGGATAAACATGCGGAGTTCACGATAGCATCAAAACCAAAATCAGCAAGCTTACTCCCCTTAAGGCAAAATGAGAACAGTCAAGCACAACATATGATACTCATGAAAGAAGCACAAGGAACAGTTACCAGTCTCTCTCCCTTTGTCATTGACACTGATTCGACGGACAACGGGGTTATTAAGAGAACCACATGCACACAATGTTCAACAAGATGCAATTCAAATATGCATGAGTGAATACACTAAATGCCAAGTATGCATGAACTAATTGCACATGTTTGAAATGCAAGTTGTGGGCAACATGAACATGCAGAATGCAAGTGGAATGATCAAGTATGATTGACTTCCAAGCAAGTAGATCTAAATACATGCAATATAGCTCCCCCAATTTATTCATAGTGAGAGGATAGGTGTATGAAAAGTGCAGGTGAGTCAATGAAACCAGTTTGCTCATGTGTACACCTAGGGGATTGTGCAATCATATAGGAGAATAAAGCAAAAGCCAATGCAATCAATCAATTTTCTGAATACATATTAAATCAAATTTCCAAAGGTGTAAGTGATTAACATGAAAATGGATTGTTGCAATATGGATATTCAGATTTTAAGATCAACACAACGAGAGATTGTACAAGCTACACTATAATCCGAGAACAGCGTATTGGAGGCTACGCTCTACCTCAATAGAATTCCACATCAGAATTTTTCATTGATTTCAGATAGACAATCAGAATTTTTCTAAGAATGATCAGGTTCAGATAATTCCTTTTTACACGAGAAGACATATGGAGCTCATGCCAAACTCCCCGGTTACTCAGAATACTGAACCATTTCACTTCTTTTTGAACAGAGATATTTTAGTACAACACCTTTCTTAAATGAACCACATCACGTCTCAGGTGACATGTGCCCAATTTACTTAGTGAGACTAAATATTGCTCTGCCTTTCATTTCACATTCTTTTCACAAAGATAGGTAGGCAGCTTTTTCCTCAACTGTCTCTTCAACATACATGCAGCATGTTTAATATCTGTAGAGTGTTGAAAAGAAATTCCTTTATTCATATCTTTAACACTCATTTTCACATATTGTGCAAGAGGTGTGCGAATTTGATTTAGCATGTATGTCGAAGACATCATGAGCACATAGCAATGCAACTCCCCCTATCTAGATGCACTTATCAAATATTTACTCCCCCTGAGTGTATGACAAGAACCACACTTGTTAAGACTCAGATGCAACATTATTTATCAAGGGAGTGTATGGTCATAGAAAATTCCAAGGAAGGGGTTGTAGCATATATTAACATGCAAGCACACAACGAGGAAATATGCAATATGCGATGTAGAATGCATCATGTATGCAGAATTTCAGATTTTATTTGAATGTTTCAATGCCCCTAATGCATGAACTCTTATGCATGCAACCTATAACAACTTGAGAATGCAATGCAAAATGCAAAAGCAAAAACCAAGAGTTTGATTTTCAGACTGTCATGATAGATTGCACATGAAAGCATTCACATTCAAATGATAATCAACAAACATTCTCCATGACATGCCCTTCAGGAACAAGGATGCAAAAATGATCAAAATCAAGCAATGCAACCTGATTATTTTCAGAAGTTGTTCCAAATAGATTTTCAGAGATTTTGCCTTCTTAAAACAAGAAGGATTTTCAGATTCAAATAGAAAGCACATGCATGTCAAGGCAAATAGATTTCATTAAAAAAGACATGTTTCAACAATTTAAGTTCTGAATTTTGATACACAGTGGAGGATATTGATCCTAAGATCACCTCACACATAGTGATAGCTTCCTAACAGACTTAATCTGTCATTTCACATATCACCATTTGATATACCAAAAATTCATCCATTGAAGGCTTGTATGACTTGTGAGGAAATACAATTCAGGCATCATATGAAAACTATAACAAAATAACATACCAAGCATCAAAATCATCAAGTTTAATAATGAAAAGGCAGAGTTGGGATTTTACCTTGTGAGTGTGCCTTGTTCCATTTTATTGGAACCCCTTTCATTCTTTGTTTACCTCAAGGCACACCTTCATAACAACCGACTCACTTGTCGGATCTTGGCACCCAAGCCTTCTTGGGTCCTTGGATGTTGGTAGCATCTCTTTCAAATATTTTCTTTGACCTTTTCATTGCCACTATATCATCATCCTTCATGATCCTACAATCCTCAATAACATGTCCATGGGTTCCACAATAAAAGCATTGAGGGATGGTATTTCTAGCAAAGGATGTTCTTTCATGAGCATAGGCATTTTCAAAAGTTTTCCATCTCCTATTTTCAAAGGATCTAGGTCTAACAAAATTAAACCTAGCATTCATTCTAGAAGCATGGAAATTTTTAGTTTTCAAAAATCAACATTCTTTCATAACATGCCCGTAATTTCCACAATGATAGCAACAATGTGAAGTAGTTCTAACAAATGATTTATCATTATGAGCAAACATTTTTCCAAAGAACTTTCCCTTGTTTGATGAAAACCTTTGAGCACGAAAGGCATATTGGTTACTGAATTTTCTTTGAGCATTGCACTTAGCATTGTTAGCATGAAGTTCATCTTTTTGCTTCGAAAAATAATTTTTCATGGTGTGGCCTAGCTTACCACAGTGAAGGCAAGAAACATTTCCTTTTGATTTGAAGGCATGTTTTTCTTTGCATGCATGTTGGTCATCTTTTTTCATGATATCACAATCATCCATAACATGGCCATGCATGCCATAGTAAAAATAACTCAACTTTGAACTTTTAGGAACGTGAGCATGCTTTTCATGATTTTGGTGAGAATCAGATTTTCTATTATGACTCTTAGGACCATTTTGACAGTTGGGTGATGGGGCAAATTTCTTGGTCCTAGGTTGGGCTTGAGTTTTAATCTGGGGTTTCTCAACAAAAGATGCATTAGAAGAACATGAAGCATGCACGAATGATGTTTGGGTTTTCAGACCAAAAGCTTTCTTTTTAGTGGGTTCATACCAAAGACCTTCCCTCTGAAAATTCACCTTGGTCCCCAAGATTTTATCTAGGTTGTCTTTCCCCTTGACAAATTTGGACAAAGATGCATTCAAATCAATGATTTCGTTTTCAAGGGATGCAATGTGCAACTCATAGCTAGCAATTTCTTGTTCACTGCAAACATTACATTCACTTAACACTTTGTTTGTAGTTTTATAGCTTTCAAGTTCTTGTTCCAGCACATGCAATTTTTCACATTCATTAACAACCACAGATTTTCCTTTTTCAAGAACAAGCAGTCTTTCAGACATGGCATTGTTTAATTGTTTCAAACTTTCATTTTCAGATCTCAACAACGCATTTTCTTTCTCACTTTTATCAAAACTGTTCAATCTCCCTTCAAGCAAAGCATTCTCGATTAGCATGGCACCAATTTTCTTTTTAAGTTCCTCATTTTCAAACATGATGCTCTTGCTATCATTTTCAGAATCAAGAAGTTTTTCAAGCATTTTATCATCGTCAGATAAGGAATCCAACTTGTTTCTAAGACATTTTTCAGATTCTTCAAGCAATGAAATCTTAGATAACAAGAGTTTGTTCTGATCAAGCAAAACATCGGAATCATTTTCAATTTCAAGAGCAGTATTAGATTTTTTGAACATTTCAAGCTCTTCAGTCATACATGACATTTCATCTAAAAATAATTCAACTTTGGATTCTAGAAGTTCATTATCATTTTCTAGATTTTCAATTTTTGATTCTAACTCAATGCATTTTTCACAAGAACCACTAGCATGCACATTCTCACTAGTTTTCTTTTTCAGATTTTTATTTTCAGATTTGATTTTCTTATATCGACTCGATAACTCCTCATAAGCATCAAGAAGTTCTTCAAAAGACATTTCATCTTCATCAGAGTCAGAGTTAGAATTTACCTCATTTGAAGTTTCTTCACCATGAGCCATTAAGCATAGATCCATTACTTCTTCTTCATACTTCCGTGCCAATTCATCCCAAAGGTCTCTTGCCGACCTACACAAGGGAATTTGTGAAAGTATGTTAGACTCAATCGCATTCAAGAGAAAATTTAATGCTCTAAGATTCATTTCATCTTTCTTGACATGCATATCATCACATTTGTTATGTTCGGTAGGAAGCTTGTATGGACCTTCACATATGACCTTCCAAACATTATGCTCATGCAAACTAAGATAAACACACATAGCATTTCTCCAAGAAATATAATCATGACCATTAAACATAGGAAGGCAATTCATGGAGATTTGATCAACAGAAAAATTCATGATTGACAATGCACAAGGATCACTCTGAAGATCGTTAGATCTAGGGACACAGAGCCTCACTCTGATACCAATTGTTGGGGTCCCGTAGTGCAGGAACACGGTTCTAGAGGGGGGGTGAATAGAACCCTCCACTAAAATTATGTCCAATTAAAACTATTTACTACCTTACAGCGGAATTAGCAAGATTAGCAAGAGTGAGGAATTTAAACTAATTGGAATAGACTTGATTCTCTCAATCTCACCGTTCTCACTCGAAAGGATAATGAGATAAGAATGATAACACAAACCACCACAACATAAACCACAATGCAAGCCACAAAACACGGGGATTTTTAAGGTGGTTCGGGACCACGACGGGCACCCTACGTCCACCCCTCACCAAACCGGTGAGGCTTCACTGCTGTATGAAACAGCCCGGGGATTAAACCCCACACACACACGGAGCCAAGCTCCAACACCCACACATAGTACGAAGCCTACACAACCACACGGGAGAAATCCCCCAATCACACACGGGGAACAAACCCCACAAAATGCCCAAGCACACACGCGGATATGCTCCGCACAAAACGATGCACCCGCATCAACCAATCACTCGGAGACCCCTTTCTCCGAACACCCACACAGAATATCCTTCCAGAAATTTAAGAACCTAAGACAAATAGATGCATTGAGCCCCAAACAAACTCTAGAGAATGAATCAAGGAAGATAAGGCATGTATGAAGCTCCCCCTTCAAGAAAGACTCCGGATTTTCTTGGCTCAATGTCGGATGGCCGCGATTTGAGCGTCCTCGCGTTCCTCTCGTCGAGACGCTTCTTTTCTTCTTCTACCACGAGCTCCAAATCTCTATGGATGTAGATGATAACTCTTCCTCAAGAGCTCCTTGGTTGCTTTGCCCCTTTTCTCCACCTACAAGATAGAACAAGATACATTAGGGCTTCTCTACTTGTCAAATTCGGAGTTCACATTCATATATATAGTGGAGTGGACAAAAGACACATAAAACCCTCCCAATACATGTTAGAAACCCCCCAATAACATTAGTAACCATTTAGGGGTATTTTGGTAAACTTTAGATATGATTCCATAGGGTTTCGGAAGCTCCCAAGAATCCCGTGCCGGGATGGGTCGACCCCAAGGGTCGACCCCCAGGGAGCCTGAAGGCGGCCTGGAAGCAGAAAACAAACCCAGATTTCATGGGTCGACCCATGGGGTCGACCCATGCAGTGTGGGTCGACCCCATGGGTCGACCCATGCACACAGGGTCAAGGTTCTGTTTTCTGTCCGGTCCAGAACACTTAGGGGTCGACCCAATGGGTCGGCCCATGCTAGAAAGGCCTACAAAATACTATTAAATCAACATGAAATCATTGTGAAATAAATGTTTAAATGTTACCATAACCCCATGTAGATTAACCATGTATTTTCATCCTGAAAACATGAAAAAGCAAGTGGTTAGTTGAGAATCAAAATCTTTGCATCAAGCAACAACACTATGAATATGTTGACATTAAAACACATCATTGAACCATTTAAACATGTATTTGTCTTCTCAATTTAACCAACCAAAACATGTATGACCAAATGCAATGTCATGGAAGCTTTAATATGTAATTAGCATCTTTGGCCACAAGGATCACAATAAGAATATGCATGAACATATGCAAGTTGAATGAGCACTTTCATTGAACATTATGAGCCTTTCCATAAGCATGATGGTTTCATTAATGCTCACATTGAATTAATCATTAGTCCATCACAAGGCAACCAAAAGCCTTGACTTTAACAGTCCAAGAAATCTCATTTGAGAAATGCATGAACCACCATCAATGCATTAAGATCTCATGAAAGATGTGCATGAAAACAACCCGGAACTTGACATAAAGATGGTTAGATGTTACCATCATCCAATTGACATGAGAGGGTTTAAGAACCATCTTTGGACATGTAGAAACACAAGAGTATGAGGTTAACACATGTGTGAAAGTTAAGAGCTCATGAACTAGATTCTTCCAAAAGAACCTTCATAACTTGTCAACCATCCAAATGCTCATTGCATAAATAAATGTTTTCATAAAGACAAAGTCACAGGCTATGGCATTTTGGGAACTTTGAATCTTCCATTGCATCTAAGGCAAATGTAATGATATGGGGGCTCAATCATTCAAGTAGCCTTGCCACGATACGCTTACATATCATGAAACTCAATTTGACAAGTGTGAACACCTAAACACACACATGTGCAAACAAATGCAAATATGCATTTTCATTATGCATCCTTATGATCTCTTACACAAATGTAGCTATGCATGTTTGTAAAGATGTTTCCACATTACATTACATGCAGGTCTTTCACATCAAGTTAATAAATCAAGCTTTTGGTGCGTAGCTCACAAGACCAAGCATTCATGCTATGCATGAGCAATATAGAGCCAACTCTCAAAAGTCTTGAAGAATATTTCAAGCACATCACAAGCTTAAAGAGGTTCAAGTAGAAAGTTCATGATCCACATTCAAATTTGAAACATTCATGCCTCATGAAGGTTTATAACATGCTAACCATTCAAACACACATTCATTCAAATGGCATTCTTGATGACAAAGACTAACATTCATGACTTTGGCCACTTAGAAGAATATGCATGAAAGCCTACATCTTCAAACCCTAAGGACTCATGAAGAAGGTACATGAAGCCACATGTATATCTATGCACAAGTACTATGGGTCAACATACTGTAGCTTTCTCACCCAAAATTCACTTAACTGAAGATATGTGAATTGCCAAGTCTTACCAATGGTTCTTAGAAGAATGGAGATAGAATTAACACAAGTTCTGAATGGTGGACAACAAGATGACGTAGTTAAGCATTCTCTTGAGTTCCACCTGATGTCCATCAAGACTCGTTCCTGCAATGCAAGAAGATTAGCATACTTGCATTCAAATGAACATGACTCTCATTCCAGTGAGAGTTGAGCTATTACAAATAAGTGAGCATGATAGCATTCATATGAGCATAAAGACTCATTCATGTTGATGGCATTCAGAAGCATTGTTTTACTAATTCATTCTCATTCTAGAACATGACTCCATAGCATGAGAACAAGTATGATTCAAGCACATGAGAACATGAAGTATCATTCAAGCACAAGGCACATGAGAACATGAAGTATTGTTCAAACATGAGAACATGAAGTATTATTCAAGCACAAGGCCAAGCAAGGTCAAGTAACAAAATCATTTTGTAATCATCAAAATCACATGCACAACAGCGTTGACGCATAAACATGTACATTTATATACTGGCGTCTCTTTAGCTGTTGCGTCGACGCTGCTTAATTGTGGCGTTGACGCAGTGGAATAGCCTGTGAAGCTGAATGCTTCTTCAACTGCTGCGTCGACGCTGCTTGATCAATGCGTTGACGCACCAGAGTAATCCACCAGCTTCTTTCTTGATTGTTTGAACTGTTGCGTGTTGAGTTCGATGCAGTATTCAGAGGGGGGGTGAATGAATATAGCCCTTTAAAAACTTTCATCCAATTTAAAACTAGAATACTAAAAAGACTTTCGCTCAATATAAAATTTCGCCCAAACTAGAACTATGATGCTAACTAGACAGATTTACCAAACCTGAAAGCTAATCAATTATTCAGTTCTACCAGTTAGCAAACACATGGAGTACCCCTATGCATTCATCTAGCGGAAGCACAAATGAACAAATCAAACCACAATGCACAAGGGGTTTTTAGGTGGTTCGGTCCTTCAGACCTACATCCACCCCACACTCAAACCGAGTGTGGCTTCCACTAGCTCACGCTAGAAACAGCAGACTCAGTCTGCAACAAACGCTGCCAAACAGCTTGACCAGGGGAACAACCTCCCCTCTTCCTCCCAACCGGAGGGAACCACTAGTGAGACCAGTCACTAGCAAACCAGAGACACAAGGTCTCTCTTCCTCCAGACCTGGAGGAAACCTTGGACTTGAATCCACAAGCCCAGAACCGGAGACAAGTCTCCCTTCCTCCAAACCGGAGGGAATCAACAAGTAGCACCCAGCTACTTGCAACCGGAGATAGCAATCTCCCTTCTCCTGAACAAACAGGAGGAACCCACAAGTGACACCAGCCACTTGGAAACCAGAGACACACGGTCTCTCTTCCTCCACACACTGAGGGAACCACCGGACTTGCTACCCACAAGCCCAGAGCCGGAGGAACAAGCCTCCCTTCCTCCAACCTGGAGGGGAACCTAGAGACCCAAGTCTCTCTTCCTCTGAACCCCAGAGGGAAGCACAACCGGAGATAAATCTCCCTTCCTCCAACCCGGAGGGAAACAACCGATGACACCCTGTCAAAGGCAACCAGAGACGCAAGTCTCTCTTCCTCCACACGGGAGGGTACCAACCACAAGTAGCACCCAGCTACTTACAAACCGAAGACACAAAGTCTCCCTTCTCCTGAACCCACAGGAGGAACCCCGACCTCTCTACAGAGGATCAGAAATACAGTAAATGGATAAAAACAAAAACGAAACCAGCAACAGAAGGCTGAGAAGATAAAAACAAATGTGGCTCTCGCAGGAGCTGGCTGGCCTGGATTTGATCCACGGTCCAGTAGACGAATCTTCAGGTAAGATCTTCTTTCTTCTCCACGAGCTCTCTCGCTCACTCTCTATCTTTCTTTCTCTTTCTTCTGCTCTCCTCTCACTCTCTGCTTCTTCTTCTCTTCACACTCTTCTCGAGCTCTCTACCTCTCTTCTTCTCCTTCTGCTCTTCTTCTTTCTCTTTTCTTCTTCTATCTGGATCGTGGCTCTCTGTATACGCTTTTCTTCTTGCCAACTCGATCACCTTCATCTATGGAAGAATGCTCATATATATAGCAGCAGCAGCAGCAGCATCAGCCACGACGTGTGACCTCCACATTTCCAGCCCTAAGAATTCGGACCACGTGGCAGTCTCTCAGCAGACTTTATTCCAGCCTCGGATCACGTGCCCTCCTTAAGCTTCACGATCAAAGCACCTGTAAAACAGGGTATCGGATAAGTCATCAGTTTAAAGAACAACTCTGTATAGACTTATCAGAAGAACAGCGTTTTAGAAGAAACCTGGACGAGGTTAGAACGAAACAACACGAGCTAACAAATAGCAACAACACGGAGACAACACGAAGACAGAATAAGGAAACGACACGAGGTACATACGAAGACAAGACAGAAACCAATCATGAAGTATGGTTTCAACAAACGAAAGACACAAGGTCTAGGAAGAACAACACGGGGTGACAGCAGAAACCGACACGAAGTGTTTGCAAACAAAGTAAGACACAAGGTCTACGTAAAGCAACACGAAGTGTGGTTAAAGCGAGAACGACACGAAGTGAAGTTATAAAACAACACGAGGTAAAAAGAAGAACGACACGAGATACATGGAGACAAAACAGAAACCAACACGAAGTGTGGTTTCAACACAAGAAAGACACAAGGTCTAGGAAGAACAAAAACGACACGAAGACACAGAAACAACAGTAACTGACACGAAGTAAGTACGACACCAAGACGAGGTTGACACGAAATGAAAACAACACGAGGTGAAGTTGACACGAAATGAAAACAACACGAAGTGAAAACAACAGTAACCGACACTAAGTACATGAGAGGAAAAATGACACGAAGTCATGAAAACAACAGTAACCGACACGAGGTGAGGTTACTAAAGCGACAACGACACGCGGTGTGGAAAACACGACACGAAGACCTGAGATGGAGAAACGACACGAAGTGTAACAGGAACGACACGGGTTGAACACAACACGAAGATGAAATACAAAGAGACGACACGAAGTGAAGTTGACACGAAGTGAAAACAACACTAAGTGAAAAACAATAATCGACACGCGGTGAAAACAACACTAAGACGTAAACACTAAAACAACACGAAGATGAAGACAAGGGAAACGACACGAAGTCTAACCTCATACAAGCTTTCCTGTCACGCATGGAAATCAACACGAAGTGTTGTATGCTCATACAACACGAGATCTTTTCGTGTTAGTGAGGGGAAACAACACGAAAACTCAAGTACAGAAACAGCACGAAGATGATGTACAATCTGATGTACAGACATGAAGAACAGTCCAAGGTATAGACTTGCACGAGCAAGCTACAGTGCCAAAGTATAGACTTCACGCTGTACAGACTACATGACCAGTGCATGATTGTACTTGACAATGTAAACACTTAGCCTATGCAGACCAATGTACAGATTTTGGCGAAGCAAAAGGCTGTATAGACTTGGAGACCCAAAGCCATTGTATAGACTTTGTCTAAGACAAGGCATGAGCTGACGTTGTATATACTTAGCCAATGCAAACCAGTCCGATGTATAGACTTTAAGGAAATGCATGCTACAGTGCAATGTCTAGACGTGCGATGTGTTCGCCAAATGCACACTACAGTCCAATGTATGGACTTGGACGAATGATGCATGTGCAGTGAATAGACTTAGGGCATAAACCCCACGATGCACTGTATAGACTATGCACATAACATAAGTCTAACATACACAATATATCAGTTGTACCAGTCACAGTCATGATGCAATCATCAAGGCACAATGTCATGAAAACACTATATCATTGCTATCATCAAAATACAATATCAATCATCAAAACCACAGCAATGAATGCTTTATGCATCAGTTTAACATGTAACAAGACTGAACATCAAATATGTTAATCTAAACTGAGCAGCAAGATGACTGAACCTTTGATTAACTCACATCAACAACCAATCATCAAAGCCATCATTAAAACCATCATCAAAACCAAAACCACATGCATGGGCACAACAATCTCCCCCTTTTTGATGATGGCAACACTTTCAATACATTGAGTCATTCTGATGATGTGAGGCATTCTGAGGTAATCTGAAGACTCAAATTATTCTCCCCCTTTGACTTCATCAAAAAGAAAAATAATTTGAGAAATTATAGCATGTATAAAAGTTCAGTTAATTTCTCCCCCTAAATAAAAGCTCCCCCTTTGAGAAGGAATATGAACAGATAACACAGATAGAAAAGGTAGGAGGATCACTTGATAACAGCTGAATCATAGGTTCAGAAAGGAAGCATGATTATAACCAACTGTTAAAGTATAAGAATCATCAACATACAATTTTTCAAAAAATTCAGGTTTAACAGTGATAAATCTAGAGTAAAACACCTGACCCCTGAAAAAAGAGTTTTAGATTCCATTTATAGCAATGAATCTAGGGCACATGGTATTAATAGATAAGTCTGAAATAATACCCTTTTGTGTTTAAACAAGGAAATTCAAGAGAGGCAACTTGAATATGTATTGATAAAAATAATTTTCACTCATTGACTTTTGATTTTTCGAAGGGTTACAGCAGTTTGATTTTCATTTTTTTTTTAATTTCTGAAACTGAACTAAGTGAATAGACCTATGGCATTTATGCTGTTGACATTAGGTGTACACCTTGATAAGAGGCAGGTACCCCCAGTTACTAGGCATAAACTACAAGATCTACTTCAGATCAAGACCCACAAGGAATAGTCTTCACTTTTGACATTAAGGGTACACCTTGATTAGAGGCCAGTACCCTCAGTTACTTGGTGAGGACTCCCCCTATAGATTTGACCCTATGAACAGAGATAGTCTAAAGCACTTCATGACATGTGAGTTCTCCTGTCTCTTTGGAGGAGTTCACAGTTTCTCAGTGCAATCAGCCATTGCTCTGTCACTATGTTCAGTTCTTAACATTAATGATCTTATATACTGCTGCCCTTAATTCTTTTAGAGTGATTGATTGAAAAACATTACACACTCTTGTTCACCTGTTCTAGACATTTCCAGATTAACACATTTAGGCATTAAAAAAAAACTTTTTCTATTTTAGCCATGAGACAAAGATTAAGAGCTATAAAAGTTTTCTTTTATCTCAATTTCTGAAGTGCAGACACTTAACTCTCCAAATTATAAAGGTTAAACCTTTAGTTCTTTTCAATTTGTAAGAGTGATTCTTATAAGTGAACAATTGCAATAATCATCATTCAATGTACTAAACTAGATGCAAAGCTGTTGTTTAGTGAAAATGATGGGGAAAGGATAGCAATTGGCAATATGATCCATAGCATCTGATGACAGTGAATATGAATGAGTTGAAAGGGGACAAAGAGAAATACCAAGGATTCAATGAATTGAATAGAACTCTCAGCTCCCCCTGACACCATGATGCAAAAAAAAAAAAAATATGCTATGCATTAGACTGTTCTACATGCAGACAAGACCCATGGTACTAGGCGGAGGACCTGGTCTCAAGGACCATCTCACACATGGTAGGAACCTCCGGGCAGATTTCCCTGCCTTTTAGTAACATACCATTTGATATACCAGGGTTAACAAGGACAATGCAACATAAATCAGTCCTTCATGCATTGAACGGCATTATTAACACATGCAATGACAGTGTACACTAAATGAACCATTCACACTTAGTCCAAGTATGCATTCAAATACAAGCATGCAATGCGTTGACACAAAGCATATGTAGTGCATCAACTGAATATGCTTAGCGAAGCATTCAATTTCAGTTCAACATATAGTAAGAGAAGAGCATCAGATATATGCAAAAATGAATTCAATAGCTGAGTCTGGAATACAGACTGATCAGCTAGACATGGAGAGATCATCAACAATCAATCAAGCAAATCAACATGAAGTACACATTTTTCATGCTCACAGTTTCAGATAATGGAATTTAAAACACATTACAGAACTGACCTGAAAAGTTCAATCATGGGGTTTTCATTCTTGAGCGCCTTGGTTAACCCCCTTTTATTTCTCCCTCCAAGGCACACCTGCAAGATATTTGATCATCTTGATCCTGCAGGGACCCAAGTAGCTTTGGGTCCTGCGTTAGCCCTAACAGGTTTTCTAAACATTTTCATAGCAACATTATCATCAAATTTCATCAGTGAACAGTCATCCATAGAATGTCCAAATTTTCCACAATATCTACATGAACTGGCTGGTTTTTGGTTCTTATGATACATGTTAACAGCAGGGTGATGTTTATAAGCATGTTCATAAGATTTTCTGTTATATGCATGAACAGTTTGATGCTTGTTCTTAACCATCCAACATTCAGCAGATTTATGGCCTGGCTTCCCACAGTTATAGCATGAAATTTTCACAAAAGGTTTTGCAGGGAATTTGACAAAATGGGATTTAACATAGTTCTTTTGAACATACCAACAGTCCTTGACTGTATGCCCATTTTTCCCACAGTGGGAGCATGCAAAAGAATTTCTTCTATGAAAACCATTTTTACCCCAAGTAGATCTAAACCAGCACTCAGCAGCCTTGTGCCCAGGCTTATTACAGTTGAAGCACACAATGTGCTGACTAGAATTGTGTTTAGATCCATATGGATCATAAAAGTGCATGGAAGACCTGGCATGTAGTTTATTGTCTTCTTTCATGATAAAACATTCATTCATGAGATGACCATGCTTCCCACAATAATAACATGAGGCATCAGGCTTCCTAGCAACATGGTTTCTATCAAAAGAATTTCTAGAATGTAAAGTTCCACTAGCATGCTCATCCTTTAACATCAATCCACAGTCCTCCATTATGTGACCTCCTTTCCCACAATAATAACATGACCCCTTTGTAATATGAGTGTATGTGAGATCATGTGCATTATGTGTAGCCCTTTTTATAGCAACAGGAGTGCCTTTGTCCTTTTTCTGTGAGTTTTCACCCTTTTTCTGTTTTGGAGTTTGTTCCACAGTTTTGGGTTTCACAGTGGATTTTTGTGCAGTGAATTTGAAGTCAGAAGGAGCAGAGGTTATGTTCTGATTGGTGGCTTTGACAAAAACCGTAGATGTTTCATTCCCATTACTCCTTTTATTTGTCGGACTATAGCCCAGTCCCTTTCTCTCAAAGTTATCACTCTTTCCAAGAAGCTTATTCAGATTGTCCTTACCTTTGACAAATTTTGATAGAGAATTTTTCACGTCTTTAATTTCAAAATTCAAATCAGCAATTTTAGCTTCATATTTGGACAGATCTGTTTCACAGGAAATGACTTGTTGATGCAAGGCATCATTCAGATTCTTGAGTTTTTCAACTTCCTGTTTTAATTCTATTTCCTTGTCAGTTTTAGATAAGGACTTGTAAAGATCATCAACTTCTTGTTGAAGGGATGTGATAGTAAGCTCATATCCAGCTATTTTCTGTTCACTGCAACTGACATTTCCATTTAACATTAAGTTGATGGTTTTTAGACTCTCAATTTCTTGTTCAGCATTCATCAACCTATCAGAATTATCCACACTCACACACTTGCCTTTTTCCATTGTCATTAGCCTATTTGTCAGCTGTATGTTTAGGTGTTTCAACTCATTGATTTCCTCTTTCAGTTTACTGTTCTGCTCTAGGATTTCATCATCAAACACCCATTTATCTGTTGAAGACTGACATTCATAAAACATTTCTCTTAGTTCTTCAGATTGAAATTTGTCAAGATTTTTCTGAATCTCTGAATTCATTGTTCTTTCAGCCTCCAATTTCTCAGAGATTAAACCATTTTCTTTTTCAAGGTTTATTGATTTATGTTCAAATTCTTTGGATTGGTTTTTGAGCTTTTCATTTTCAGATTTCAATTCTTTCAATTCAGAATTGATACATTCTAAATCTCTCACCAATCTTTCATTTTGAACAACATCAATGTTATGAGTCTGAACAACGAAGCTAAGCCTTTCCTTTAGTTCAACAATTTCACAAACAAGCTTTTGACTCTCCTCTTTGTGTAGACCAATTTGTTTCATAAAAGTTTGTTTTTCAGATTTCAAATGATCTAGATCTGTAGTAATAGAGTCAAAGTCTTGTAGTTGTCTTCTTAAGATTTCATTTTAGTTTTCAGAGTTTCAAGTTTTTCACCTCCTAGATTTTCCAGCTTCTTTTTCAGACTTTTATATTTCTTCCCTAGTTTCTTACGGGATCTTAACAGATTTGCATAGGCATCTTCCCAATCGTCTAATGAAAAATTCTCGAAAGGGTTTACCTCCTCATCATCACGTTCTTCGGATTCATCTTGATCACTACCATGGTTGCTCTCGTCAGCCATCAGACCGTTGTCGACATTTCCCTTCTGAGCAAGCTTCAGCTCATCCATAATGTCCTTGGCAGACCTGCAATCATGAGTACAAGACCATAAGGCTCTGTCAATAGCAGCTCTCATCAGGTTAAAGGCCTTCTGATTTTCTTCATATTTTGACTTGTGACTTTTAGTCCATTTGGACTTTTCCTTTGGCAATCTGTGGGGACCTTGTGAAATTAACTTCCACAGATCCGGATTAATCATTTTCACATAATTGTGAAGACTGCTAATCCATGAGTTAAAGTTAGAGCCATTGAAAATCGGTGGAGAACCCATTGAGTAAATCCGTAAACAGATTAATGAAGCAAAGGGTAGAAACAGATAAGCACAAGGGACACCAGGATCCTCTGCAGATCGTTGGATCTGAACAATCAGAGAACCGCTCTGATGCCAATTGTTGAGTTCGATGCAGTATTCAGAGGGGGGGTGAATGAATATAGCCCTTTAAAAACTTTCACCCAATTTAAAACTAGAATACTAACAAGACTTTCGCTCAATATAAAATTTCACCCAAACTAGAACTATGATGCTAACTAGACAGATTTACCAAACCTGAAAGCTAATCAACTATTCAGTTCTACCAGTTAGCAAACACATGGAGTACCCCTATGCATTCATCTAGCGGAAGCACAAATGAACAAATCAAACCACAATGCACAAGGGGTTTTTAGGTGGTTCGGTCCTTCAGACCTACATCCACCCCACACTCAAACCGAGTGTGGCTTCCACTAGCTCACGCTAGAAACAGCAGACTCAGTCTGCAACAAACGCTGCCAAACAGCTTGACCAGGGGAACAACCTCCCCTCTTCCTCCCAACCGGAGGGAACCACTAGTGAGACCAGTCACTAGCAAACCAGAGACACAAGGTCTCTCTTCCTCCAGACCTGGAGGGAACCCCTGGACTTGAATCCACAAGCCCAGAACCGGAGACAAGTCTCCCTTCCTCCAAACCGGAGGGAATCAACAAGTAGCACTCAGCTACTTGCAACCGGAGATAGCAATCTCCCTTCTCCTGAACAAACAGGAGGAACCCACAAGTGACACCAGCCACTTGGAAACCAGAGACACACGGTCTCTCTTCCTCCACACACGGAGGGAACCACCGGACTTGCTACTCACAAGCCCAGAGCCGGAGGAACAAGCCTCCCTTCCTCCAACCCGGAGGGGAACCTAGAGACCCAAGTCTCTCTTCCTCTGAACCCCAGAGGGAAGCACAACCGGAGATAAATCTCCCTTCCTCCAACCCGGAGGGAAACAACCGATGACACCCTGTCAAAGGCAACCAGAGACGCAAGTCTCTCTTCCTCCATACGGGAGGGTACCAACCACAAGTAGCACCCAGCTACTTGCAAACCGAAGACACAAAGTCTCCCTTCTCCTGAACCCACAGGAGGAACCCCGACCTCTCTACAGAGGATCGAAAATACAGTAAATGGATAAAAACAAAAACGAAACCAGCAACAGAAGGCTGAGAAGATAAAAACAAATGTGGCTCTCGCAGGAGCTGGCTGGCCTGGATTTGATCCACGGTCTAGTAGACGAATCTTCAGGTAAGATCTTCTTTCTTCTCCACGAGCTCTCTCGCTCACTCTCTATCTTTCTTTCTCTTTCTTCTGCTCTCCTCTCACTCTCTGCTTCTTCTTCTCTTCACACTCTTCTCGAGCTCTCTACCTCTCTTCTTCTCCTTCTGCTCTTCTTCTTTCTCTTATCTTCTTCTATCTGGATCGTGGCTCTCTGTATACGCTTTTCTTCTCGCCAACTCGATCACCTTCATCTATGGAAGAATGCTCATATATATAGCAGCAGCAGCAGCAGCATCAGCCACGACGTGTGACCTCCACATTTCCAGCCCTAAGAATTCGGACCACGTGGCAGTCTCTCAGCAGACTTTATTCCAGCCTCGGATCACGTGCCCTCCTTAAGCTTCACGATCAAAGCACCTGTAAAACAGGGTATCGGATAAGTCATCAGTTTAAAGAACAACTCTGTATAGACTTATCATAAGAACAGCGTTTTAGAAGAAACCTGGACGAGGTTAGAACGAAACAACACGAGCTAACAAATAGCAACAACACGGAGACAACACGAAGACAGAATAAGGAAACGACACGAGGTACATACGAAGACAAGACAGAAACCAATCATGAAGTATGGTTTCAACAAACGAAAGACACAAGGTCTAGGAAGAACAACACGGGGTGACAGCAGAAACCGACACAAAGTGTTTGCAAACAAAGTAAGACACAAGGTCTACGTAAAGCAACACGAAGTGTGGTTAAAGCGAGAACGACACGAAGTGAAGTTATAAAACAACACGAGGTAAAAAGAAGAACGACACGAGATACATGGAGACAAAACAGAAACCAACACGAAGTGTGGTTTCAACACAAGAAAGACACAAGGTCTAGGAAGAACAAAAACGACACGAAGACACAGAAACAACAGTAACTGACACGAAGTAAGTACGACACCAAGACGAGGTTGACACGAAATGAAAACAACACGAGGTGAAGTTGACACGAAATGAAAACAACACGAAGTGAAAACAACAGTAACCGACACGAAGTACATGAGAGGAAAAACGACACGAAGTCATGAAAACAACAGTAACCGACACGAGGTGAGGTTACTAAAGCGACAACGACACGCGGTGTGGAAAACACGACACGAAGACCTGAGACGGAGAAACGACACGAAGTGTAACAGGAACGACACGGGTTGAACACAACACAAAGACGAAATACAAAGAGACGACACGAAGTGAAGTTGACACGAAGTGAAAACAACACTAAGTGAAAAACAATAATCGACACGCGGTGAAAACAACACTAAGACGTAAACACTAAAACAACACGAAGATGAAGACAAGGGAAACGACACGAAGTCTAACCTCATACAAGCTTTCCTGTCACGCATGGAAATCAACACGAAGTGTTGTATGCTCATACAACACGAGATCTTTTCGTGTTAGTGAGGGGAAACAACACAAAAACTCAAGTACAGAAACAGCACGAAGATGATGTACAATCTGATGTACAGACATGAAGAACAGTCCAAGGTATAGACTTGCACGAGCAAGCTACAGTGCCAAAGTATAGACTTCACGCTGTACAGACTACATGACCAGTGCATGATTGTACTTGACAATGTAAACACTTAGCCTATGCAGACCAATGTACAGATTTTGGCGAAGCAAAAGGCTGTATAGACTTGGAGACCCAAAGCCATTGTATAGACTTTGTCTAAGACAAGGCATGAGCTGACGTTGTATATACTTAGCCAATGCAAACCAGTCCGATGTATAGACTTTAAGGAAATACATGCTACAGTGCAATGTCTAGACGTGCGATGTGTTCGCCAAATGCACACTACAGTCCAATGTATGGACTTGGACGAATGATGCATGTGCAGTGAATAGACTTAGGGCATAAACCCCACGATGCACTGTATAGACTATGCACATAACATAAGTCTAACATACACAATATATCAGTTGTACCAGTCACAGTCATGATGCAATCATCAAGGCACAATGTCATGAAAACACTATATCATTGCTATCATCAAAATACAATATCAATCATCAAAACCACAGCAATGAATGCTTTATGCATCAGTTTAACATGTAACAAGACTGAACATCAAATATGTTAATCTAAACTGAGCAGCAAGATGACTGAACCTTTGATTAACTCACATCAACAACCAATCATCAAAGCCATCATTAAAACCATCATCAAAACCAAAACCACATGCATGGGCACAACATTGCATCCACGCCACTTGATCAAGGCGTTGACGCATTGGTGTGTTCCAGCAGCTGAAATTGGATGTCTTCAGCCCTCTTGCGTTAAGGGGTTCATTAGCCTCTTCAGTCCCTGTCAGACAGATGAAACGAAGTCATTAGTTCTAAGTCTATGCATTGCATTGTATAGACTTTGCTGTGAAGGCGAAAGCAATGTAAAGTATACACAACGCAGTGTATAGACTTAATGAATACAAAGGCTTCATAAGCCTCAGATGAAGGCACGCACTGTGTAGACTTTGAACCAATGTACAGATTTCGAAGATCCACTGTGGATGTACAGACTTGATCATCCAGCAATGTATAGGCTTTCAATATGAAGACTTGAATATGTGAGAGCTACAGTGAATGAGTGTACACACTTGACCAGATCAAGGGCAATTCGGATGTACATACTCTGAGGTTCAAAGCCAACGGCTGTACAGACTTAGAATGTTAAGACTGATGTACAGACTTCATGCGTTGACGCTGTACACTTGAGAATGCTCACAGCGTTGACGCTGCATGAGACGTAGGCTGTACAGACTTAGCATATGAAGACTGATGCACGAACAGTAATGCTTAGACTTGCATGAGACGGATGATGTATAGACTTCAGCAACAATGCATGACTGTATAGACTTGTGTTCTCAACGAAACACAAACACAACACAATGTATAGACTATGCTGAGTGTCTAGACTTGTGAGATGCATAGAACATACATGAGGCTATATAGACATGGAAACCAATGCACACGGCTGACAGACATGAAGTGAACTTGAATGAACATGATGTATAGACTTTGGACTCCAAGGGCAATGTATGGACTTTCATATGAAAGGCTGTATAGACTTGAGCACAGAAGCTCTGTACATACTTGATCAAACAAGGTCCAATGTATAGACTTGGTGGACTGACTCCAATGTACAGACTTGCACAAGCAAGCTACAGTGACAACGTTTAGACTTCACGCTGTATAGACTTTCCAAAGATGCAGACTCTGTATAGACTAGTGAGTTGACGCAATGATCCCATGCGTCAACGCATCATGCAATACATATGCAAACTCATGAATACAATGCTGTATATCAGACACAGTCTTATGCAATCATATCAGCAGCCATATTCAAAACACAATATCATAACGCACTGACTGTGTTGCAATCATCAAAACAAATCAGCATGCTATCATCTCAAAACAAATCAGCATGCTATCATCAAAACGCAATAACATTTTCTTCATCAAAATACAATATCAAATGCACTCACTGTCTTACTATCATCAAAACCAAATAGCATTGCTATCATAAAAGCAACATAGCACATGCTTGTGCCGAAGAGGCACAACATCATGTTCCTAGGTCTTGTGTTTATTTCCTTAAGTTTGAGTGTCATTAGGTTGTCTAGTTAGCTATTGGGCCCAATTCATTGGGCTTGGCCCAAGGGCTCCCCCCTACCCCCTCGGTTATTTGTCATTGAGTCATTTGTCAGGGACTTTTGTAGAAATGTGGGTTTCCTATATATAGGACCCCATTCCCCCCATTTCAACTTAATGAATCAATGAATGAAAAACTTGCCATTTTGAGAGTTTACACTTCTTATCTAGTGGAGAGATTCCAGTTTTGTGGTGAGAAGCCCTAGGGGAGAGATTCCCCACCCTTCCCTCTCTTAATCTCTCTTTTTCACTCCACTTTCTCTCTCCTCCACACCCAAATTTGAATTTTCTTCTCTCTCCTCCCTTCCCAACCACCTCCACTCCCCACCTACCCCATTTCAGCCTCTTCCCATTCCCCACAACCCTCATCAATACTCCACCCCTTCCCAAGACCCCCTCCACCAATCCTCTCCTCACCATCCAACCCCTAACTACCCCTCCCACTTTCCCAAGCACCCTTCCCACTACCCCAAGCACCCCTTCCCTTCCCCAACACAACCCTTCATTCCTAAGACAAAAAAATTAACCCCACCCTTAAACCTATTTTCGAATATCCTTTCCCTCTCTCCATTCCAACCAAATTCGCAGCCCCCACTACCACCATCTATTGGACCCTCTTCCAGACCTTATTCTCCACCTCCCACACCTTAGAACACCCCCTCCAAGACCCCCTTACAACCAGGGGTCACTCCCATACTCATCTACCCCCTTCCCCTTCTTCTTTCTTGGTCATTGGAAGCTACTTCGAAGTTGCAGTTTGCTGTCCAGAAGTTACAGGTGAACCAGCAACTTGCAGCGGCCACCATTACTTCCTCCGGATGACTTTGAAGGCACAAGAGGCATCCACAGAAGCGTCTCCCTGTCCTCTTCACAACAGAAGTGGTTTCGTCTTCATCCGAGCTGTGTGCTGCCTGGGAGCTTCGTTCTTCCACAACGGCGCAGAACTATCCCTGCTGAGTACTAGAACCGGATTAGAAGCTCTGCCACGACGAACCTCGAAGGAATCAGCCCACAAGCTCTTCTACAAAGTTCTTCGTCTTCCTGTCTACTTTCAGAACCAAGAAGCGGAATCTCGTTCAGCATCTTGTGGCAGGAGTTATCATTTTTCTCCCTCAGCTCCATCATCCTGCTACACACAGTCTGCACCGACAAGTCACCAGTGTTTAGAGTTCCCTGCTCTTCTACGGCATCGTCTGGCCTCTCCGTCAATTTTTATGCGAAGAGGACTCGTCCACGATTCCAACGCCTTTGACGGTGCTCGATTCTAAGCTCGGGAGCTGCCGGGGCATCATCTGCAACCTGCTGTTGGAAACCAGGAGCTGCCAGTCCGAGATTCTACCTCCCTGTTCGAGCCTCCACCCAGGCCAGCCGCGGCTCCAGAAGAATTCTAAAAAATTCTGAGGGGTTCCAATACCAGTCCCGAAGAGTTTCCCATAGGTCTCGCCACCAAAAAAATTCCTGAACGAGTTCTACAGCAGAAACATCGACTATCTATCCCTGTTCGGAGAGAGCAGGCAGAACCGGTGACTTCATCTTCAATGCTTTTAGTCCTAGTTTCCCCTCCCCGCTTGGCCGGCTGAAGGCCCCTCCCTGCGTGGAGGTAATTTTAGTTGTAATCACTATTAACCCCCAATCCCAAGGTCCCCCTCCTGCGAGAGGTGTAGTGTTGTAACTTCTTTAGGCAGGTCAAGCGACACCGCCGCGGCGTGTGGGGATCCACTCGCCTCCCCGCTCGCCCTCGTCTCCGAGCGGGACCGGTTTCTTCAAACCGGTTGAGTAAGTGCTCACACCTCACTCCATTTAGTGCTTGTCTTTCAATATTAGTTCTAGTTCCGCTGGTTATGCGAGTGAGAGCTCGATCCTCAAGCCCCATTGCCTTGAGTGATCACCGTGGGAAGAGTGCAACCGGTGCCTTCGGCACTTCGTCGGCCCCATTGAATTGGGCTTCCAAATCTATTGGGAATCAAATCTTGGCCTTGCTGGCCCTCTACCAGTAAGGGCCCAACCCCACATCCTCCACTTGGCATCGCCAAGTCACCCCGGGCTTGGGTGAGCGACGGGAGAGCGGCGGCCCAAAATTGGCCCTTTTGATTGTGAATGTGCTTGCTTGCCTAAGTATTAGGTTGTGTCACATAAATTGGTATCAGAGCCACGTTCTAGACTTGTCTCTACTAAGTCTTGTCCTAGGGCCATTGCATTTATCACTCGATCATCATGGCCACTTCCTACTTAGCCTACTCGTCTCGCTTGGACCCAATAGATGCCTTTGTGTTTGATGGATCCCACCCTAGTTTATATCTAGAATGTGAAAGCTCCATAGATCACCACTTTGGGAGGTTCACCCTGTCAGGGTCTATGCAAGTCAACTATGCCAAAAGTTTACTATGGCGCCAAGCTAGGAATGAATGGCAAAACATTATAGGCTTAAGGGAAGTTGGAAGGTAAGAGCCAATCGACTCTTGGGTTGAGATGAGAAATGAACTTAGGAAGATTTATGCCCATATGGACCCTCCTATCACCATAGAAGAAGCCCAAGCTCCCACCAATAAAGAAGAAGAGCCTCAATCTTCCCCCACCCCTCATGGTCCGGATCCTCAAAGGCCATGCACCGTCACACATGGCACCCTCACCATAGATGAGTCCATACTCCAATGGCTCAAGCAATGTCCCACCCTCCCTAGCTCACCACCATTGGGATATAAATCCCAAATTATTCCCACCCGACCTCCCCATGTCACTTATCAAAACTTCTACTCTGTGGAAGACTTGGGAGACCTTGTGGATTGCCTACATTGGCAAGCTCACTTAACCGGCCTACTAGCCATGGGACCATTGGAGCCTAGCACCGTCAACTTTGTCCACCCATCCATCGGTTCCATCACCTCCCTTTGCATAAGTGGGCATTGTACTAGTGAGATCCTCCTATTTCTCCCCTTGGAGGAAGAACCCATCCCGGTCTACTCCCCACCCCTTGAGATCCCAAGTACCTTGAACGGTCAACCCACTAGAGACCTTGGACCAACTACTTGGGAGGAGGATGACTCACCACCTTGTAAGGACCTTGGGGACATAGAGTTCCTCTCTCTAGGTAGCCCTTACCATGATCCCTTTGACCCATTCTAATGGGAGTACGGATACCCATGTGGCCCAACCACCTTATCCACCACCCAGCTTCCCCTACTCCAACCCACCGTGATGGATCAAGCCCACCCCTTCCTAGACTCGGGTTACACCTTGGGAGCCATGACCTTGGGACACATATCCCTAGGTAATAAGGTTGTGCCCCACCCCATGATGACCACCTTCTTAGATCCATTCGATCCTTTCCAATGGGAGTCCAAAGATTGTCCCACACCTATACACATGGAAGTCATCTTTGGGAAAAGCACGCATGTGTCTAGGTTTACCATACCCCTTGGCATGAACACTATGTCGGGTCCATTCATTCATATCACCCACATGTCAAGTAGAAAGTATGAGTGGTCCATATTCGGATGTCATGGTCCACCTTCATTCATCATGGGTCTTAAGCATGTCAAAGGCATCTACGGATGTCCGGGTCCCCCTATATTTATCACCAATTTGCATGATAGGGCCACCTACGGGTGCCCCGGCCCACCTAGGCCCGCCAAAGTCTACATGACAACATTGCATGATAAGTCCACATATGGTTGCCCCGGCCCACCAAGGTTCATCAAGGTCCATATGGCATCATGGCATGATAAGTCCATCTATGGTTGTTCAGGTCCACCCATAACCACTAAAAGGACAGCATTCACAAAATTGCATGAAAACCTTTGCAAGCACATTAGCAAGAAAAATGTGACTTATAAAAGGCGAGCCGACTCTCATCGACGTCACCAAGAATTCCATGAGGGTGACTTTGTGATGGTAAGGACTGAGAGGCTCTCCCCGGGAGCCATCTCCAAATTGAGGCCACGTGGGGCTGGTCCCTTCCAGGTCCTGAGGCGCATTGGTGCAAATGCCTATGAGTTAGATCTCCCCGAGGAATATGAGGTAAGTCCCACATTCAGTGTCGCCGACCTAGTGCCATCCAAAGGACCCACAGTGGTACCTAGTGAGGATATTGAGCCTATTCCCTCCGTTGAGAGAGCACCCACCCGAGAGGAGAGTCCACCAGCCAAGAGAGCCCAGCGTGAGCGCATTGAATGACTATTGGATGAACAAGTCACTACCACCAGGAGCAAGGTATGCAAGCGCTATCTCGGTCGGTGGATGGAACGGTCTCGTTCGGAAGACTTGAGGACAGTACCACTTCTACACCCTCCAAGGAGGGAAGGACACTTACTCGACAGAGTCGAGTTCTCCGCACCCCGGGAGTATGATGGAGACATCACCTCCCATTGCATCCGGCATGGTCTAGTTATTTTATTTTGAGTCCTATGTAATTTTTATTTGAGTCATTTGATGTATTTTTCCTTTTATTTGAGTCATGTTCTTAGGTCTTGTGTTTATTTCCCTAAGTTTGAGTGTCATTAGGTTGTCTAGTTAGCTATTGGGCCCAATTCATTGGGCTTGGCCCAAGGGCTCCCCCCTACCCCCTCGGTTATTTGTCATTGAGTCATTTGTCAGGGACTTTTGTAGAAATGTGGGTTTCCTATATATAGGACCCCATTCCCCCCATTTCAACTTAATGAATCAATGAATGAAAAACTTGCCATTTTGAGAGTTTACACTTCTTATCTAGTGGAGAGATTCCATTTTTGGGGTGAGAAGCCCTAGGGGAGAGATTCCCCACCCTTCCCTCTCTTAATCTCTCTTTTTCACTCCACTTTCTCTCTCCTCCACACCCAAATTCAAATTTTCTTCTCTCTCCTCCCTTCCCAACCACCTCCACTCCCCACCTACCGCATTTAAGCCTCTTCCCATTCCCCACAACCCTCATCAATACTCTACCCCTTTTCAAGACCCGTTCCACCAATCCTCTCCTCACCATCCAACCCCCAACTACCCCTCCCACTTTCCCAAGCACCCTTCCCACTACCCCAAGCACCCCTTCCCTTCCCCAACACAACCCCCCATTCCCAAGACAAAAAAATTAACCCCACCCTTAAACCTATTTTCGAATATCCTTTCCCTCTCTCCATTCCAACCAAATTCACAGCCCCCACTACCACCATCCGTTGGACCCTCTTTCAGACCTTATTCTCCACCTCCCACACCTTAGAACACCCCCTCCAAGACCCCCTTACAACCAGGGGTCACTCCCATACTCATCTACCCCCTTCCCCTTCTTCTTTCTTGGTCATTGGAAGCTACTTCGAAGTTGCAGTTTGCTGTCCAGAAGTTACAGGTGAACCAGCAACTTGCAGCGGCCACCATTACTTCCTCCGGATGACTTTGAAGGCACAAGAGGCATCCACAGAAGCGTCTCCCTGTCCTCTTCACAACAGAAGTGGTTTCGTCTTCATCCGCGCTGTGTGCTGCCTGGGAGCTTCATTCTTCCACAACGGCGCAGAACTATCCCTGTTGAGTACCAGAACCGGATTAGAAGCTCTGCCACGACGAACCTCGAAGGAATCAGCCCACAAGCTCTTCTACAAAGTTCTTCTTCTTCCTATCTACTTTCAGAATCAAGAAGCAGAATCCCGTTCAGCATCTTGTGGCAGGAGTTATCATTTTTCTCCCTCAGCTCCATCATCCTGCTACACACAGTCTGCACCGACAAGTCACCAGTGTTTAGAGTTCCCTGCTCTTCTACGGCATCGTCTGGCCTCTCTGTCAATTTTTCTGCGAAGAGGACTCGTCCACGATTCCAATGCCTTTGACGGTGCTCGATTCTGATCTCGGGAGCTGCCGGGGCATCATCTGCAACCTGCTGTTAGAAACCAGGAGCTGCCAGTCCGAGATTCTACCTCCCTGTTCGAGCCTCCACCCAGGCCAGCCGCGGCTCCAGAAGAATTCTAAAACATTTTGAGGGGTTCCAATGCCAGTCCCGAAGAGTTTCCCATAGGTCTCGCCACCAACAAAATTCCCGAGCGAGTTCTACAGCAGAAACATCGACTATCTGTCCCTGTTCAGAGAGAGCAGGCAGAACCGGTGACTTCATCTTCAATGCTTTTAATCCTAGTTTCCCCTCCCCGCTTGGCCGGCTGAAGGCCCCTCCCTGCGTGGAGGTAATTTTAGTTGTAATCACTATTAACCCCCACCCCAAGGTCCCCCTCCTGCGAGAGGTGTAGTGTTGTAACTTCTTTGGGAAGGTCAAGCGACACCGCCACGGCGTGTGGGGATCCACTCGCCTTCCCGCTCGCCCTCGTCTCCGAGCGGGACCGGTTTCTTCAAACCGATCGAGTAAGTGCTCACACCTCACTCCATTTAGTGCTTGTCTTTCAATATTAGTTCTAGTTCCGCTGGTTATGCGAGTGAGAGTTCGATCCTCAAGCCCCATTGCCTTGAGTGATCACCGTGGGAAGAGTGCAACCGGTGCCTTCGAGACTTCGTCGGCCCCGTTCAATTGGGCTTCCAAATCCATTGGGAATCAAATCTTGGCCTTGCTGGCCCTCTACCAGCAAGGACCCAACCCCACATCCTCCACTTGGCATCGCCAAGTCACCCCGGGCTTGGGTGAGCGACGGGAGAGCGGCGGCCCAAAATTGGCCCTTTTGATTGTGAATGTGCTTGCTTGCCTAAGTCTTAGGTTGTGTCACATCAGCCATTTAAACCAATGAAGGGGTAGCTTGGCTAGGGCAGAGTGCCGCTAGACCAAGAAAAGGAGGCTAGGGCGGAGTGCCACTATACCAAGAAAGAGGTAGCTCGGCTAGGGCGGAGTGCCGCTAGACCAAGAAAAAGGGTAGCTTGGTTAGGGTAGAATGCCATTAAACCAAGGAAGGGGTAGCTCGGCTAGGGCGGAGTGCCACTAGACCAAGAAAAGGGTAGCTCGTCTAGGGCAGAGTGCCACTAGACCAAGAAAGAGGTAGCTCGGCTCGGGCGGAGTGCCACTAGACCAAGAAAGAGGCAGCTCGGCTAGGGCGGAGTGCCGCTAGACCAAGAAAGGTGTAGCTCGGCTAGGGCGGAGTGCCATTAGAACAAGAAAAGGGTAGCTCAGCTAGGGCGGAGTGCCGCTAGACCAAGAAAGAGGGTAGCTTGGTTATGGCAGAATGCCATTAAACCAAGGAAGGGGTAGCTTGGCTAGGACGGAGTGCCGCTAGACCAAGAAAGAGGTAGCTCAGCTAGGGCGGAGTGCCGCTAGACCAAGAAAGAGGGTAGCTTGGTTAGGGCAGAATGCCATTAAACCAAGGAAGGGGTAGCTTGGCTAGGGCGGAGTGCCGCTAGACCAAGAAAAAGGTAGCTCGGCTAGGGCGGAGTGCCGCTAGACCAAGAAAAAGGGTAGCTTGGTTAGGGCGGAGTGCCGCTAGACCAAGAAAGAGGGTAGCTTGGTTAGGGCAGAATGCCATTAAACCAAGGAAGGGGTAGCTTGGCTAGGGCGGAGTGCCGCTAGACCAAGAAAAAGGTAGCTCGGCTAGGGCGGAGTGCCGCTAGACCAAGAAAAAGGGTAGCTTGGTTAGGGCAGAATGCCATTAAACCAAGGAAGAGGGTAGCTTGGTTAGGGCAGAATGCCATTTAAACCAAGGAAGGGGTAGCTTGGCTAGGGCGGAGTGCCGCTAGACCAAGAAAAGGGTAGCTCGGCTAGGGCGGATTGCCACTAGACCAAGAAAGAGGTAGCTCGGCTAGGGCGGAGTGCCACTAGACCAAGAAAAGGGTAGCTCGGCTAGGGCGGAGTGCCACTAGACCAAGAAAGAGGTAGCTCGGCTAGGGCGGAGTGCCGCTAGACCAAGAAAAAGGGTAGCTTGGTTAGGACAGAATGCCATTAAACCAAGAAAAATGATAGCTTGGTTTGGGCAGAATGTCATTAAACCAAGGAAGGGGTAGCTTGGCTAGGGCGGAGTGCCGCTAGACCAAGTAATGAGAACATCACCTCCTATTTCATCAGGCATGGTCTAGTCATTTAATTTTGAGTCCTATGTAATTTTTATTTGAGTCATTGATGTAATTTTCATTTTATTTGAGTCATTTCCCTAGGTCTAGCATTTATTTTCCTATGTTTGAGTGTCATTAGATTGTGTAATGTGCTAATTGGGCCCATTTCTTTGGGCTTGGCCCAATGAGCTCTCCTACCCCTTCGGTTATTTGTCAATGAGGCTTTTGTCAGGGTCTTTTGTAGAAATGTGGGTTTCCTATATATAGGACCCCATTTCCTCCATTTGAACTTAATCAATCAATGAATCAATCAATGAAAAATGCCATTTGAGAGTCCAAAGCTTAGTTTAGTGGAGTGATTTCAACATTTCTTGGGTGAGATGCCCTAGGGGAGAGATTCCCCACCCTTCCCTCTCTTAATCTCTCTTTTTCACTCCACTTTCTCTCTCCTCAACACCCAATTCCGAATTTGCTTCTCTCTCCTCCCTTCCCCAACCACCTCCACTAGCTACCCACCTCATTTAAGACCCTCCACTTCCCCAAGCCACCATTACTCCACCCCCTAGTCCCAAGGGAGCTTCCACCAATCCTAGCTCCACCTCCCAACCCCCAACTACCCCACCCACTTCCCCAAGCACCCTTCCCACTACCCCAAGCACCCATTCCCTTCCCCAACACAACTCTTCCCATTCCCAAAGCCCCACTAACCACATTAGTCCATTTTCAAATTTTGGAGAAAGATCTCTCCTTCTCTCTTCCCCACCCATCCCAAATTCGTAGCTCCCCTCTCACCCACTGCAAACACCACCTTCTAGACCCCATTATCCCTCATACACACCTTGGAACACCCCCTCCAAGACCCCCTTACAACCAGGGGTCACTCCTACACTCATCCACCCCCATTTCCCCTCCCACATACCCCATTCCCCCCCGTCATCTTCAACCTACAGTTTCAGTTGCAGATCAGAAGAAGAGTACCGACTTGCAGAGGTGACCACGGCTTCCTCCTGGCGATTCTGAAGGCCCAAGATACATCCGTGGAAGCGTCTGCCTGTCCTCTTCGACACCAAAGTGGTTTCGTCTTCATCGGAGCTCGGGGCTGTCAAGGAACTCCGTTCTCCCACGACTGCGCGGAACCCTCCCTGCCAAGCATCAGAACCTGAGAGATCACTCTGCCACGATGAACCCTAGCGGATTCAGGCTGAAGCCCCTTCATGAAAGTTCTTCCTCTGCTAGTCTTCTTCCAAGATCAAGAAACAGAACCTCATTCGGCTGCCAGAGGAAGGAGTTACGAATTTTCTCCCCCGAGCTCTCCAGTTCTGTCTCCTACTGTCTACTCCGACCAGTGCCAACTCTTCAGGGTACACCAACCGCCCTCGACCTCTGATTGCAGCCCCGTTACCTTCGCCTGAAAGCTACTTTGACCACGAAGACGTCACCGCCAGTTTCGTGCTGATCGGAGTTCGGGAGTGTGCGTGGCGTCCTCTGCAACCTGCTGCCAGAAGTCTGCAACTGTGGATCAGAAAACCTCATATCCTGTTCCAACCTCTGCTCCGGTCAGCCACGGTCTCAGAAGAAATTCAAAAAAATCTGAAGCGTTCCTGTACCTGTTACGAAGCTTTTTCCGCCAGTCTCGCTATCGGCAAAATTCGTGAGAAGGATCTACGGTCATTACACCGCCCCACTGTCCCTGTTCGCAGATAACCGGCAGATTCGGCATCCACACTCAACCGACATTCTTTACCTTATTTTCCCCACCCCGCTTGGCCGGCTGCAGACCCCACCCTGCGTGGTGGTAGTTTTGATTGTAACACCTTAATCCCCACCCCAAGAACCCCCCCCCCCCCCCTTGCATGGGGTGTAGTGCATGTAATTTACAATTTCAGGTTGAAGCTTCTCCGGCGCGGCGTGCGGGTAAGCCCACGCTTCCTCGCTCGCCCTCGTCTCCGACCGGGATCGGTGTCTTCACACCGACTAGGTGAGCCACTGCACACTCCTCTTTGCTGAAATTTCCTTGCTTGAGTAGTATTGTGTCTTAGTGCCGTCGATGGTAAGTGGAGTGCCCGAACTCAAATTTGCTTGTGAATGAATGATTACCGCGGGTGAGTTGTGAGTGAACCGTTAATACCCACGCCCTCGGCGTGCTGGCCGTCTATGAGAGTGGACATCCTAGGACCCTTGAGAGGTCCAATCCTAAGCTAGCCAACCCTAGGAGCAGCAAGGGCCCGTCCCGGACCCTCACCACTATCACCGGTTTGCCTACGGGCACAAGAGTGCGCTTAGCGGGTGAGTCCGCCCGAGTAAAGTCACCGGTTCGTGCGTTGGTTGCTTGCTAGGTCCAAGGGTCATTTGATCATGTGAAGAACCCCCTAGGTCGTGTCACATCAAGTGGTATCAGAGCCAGGTTATTGACTTGTCTCTATCAAGTCAAGTCCATGGGCACGCTTGCATTAGAGTTCTCATCGGATCGTTCCATGCATTATCCACCTCCCATTGTCATTGAGTCTACAGACCAAAAAGCCCCAATTCCCATCATATCCCAAGCATACCTACCTAATGGGAGCCCCACAGAAATTGACTTCATCTACATGGTAGAAGATAATTGGGTATCCCCCGACATTGTAGCCACCCTCTCTACGACCGGACAAATTGTGCACAATGGAGACCTAGTCTTCATTGAATTCCATAAAAGGTTTGGAGAGACCAAATACTTTGATGGAGCTTGGTGTCAAATTAGAACTTTGGAAGGCCCTTGCATAATCCTAGGGAAACAATGGCTTGATGAACGGAATACCACCTTCCACCCATTGCGTTGGTCTTGCCTACTTCATCCCCCACATCTCCCGGGAGCCTATGGTTTCAACAACCTTTTGTTCCCTCACCCACCGGGGCCCCATACCCGGCCACCATGCCCTCTCAACCCACTTCGAAGAATGAACAAGGTCATGAGTGAACATGAGGAAAACCCGGCCCACAAGACCAAATCCCCGAGATTGGACACCAATCCAAATCCCTTCCCCACATTCAAGGAAATTCATACTCCTATCAATAAGGAAGAAGGACATCAACTCATCCCCGTCCAAACAAACACATACCTCCCCAAACCACTCAATCTCATGCAAAAGGTGGTGACCCTAGGAGAACTCATCATCAAATGGCTCAAGCAAAATCCCATCCCTCATACCTTGTACTTTCAAAACTCAACCATGGAGCATCCTTTCCAATTAGCACCCATTAACTCCTATCACACCACATTCCAATCCTACTATGAGATAAATAGTTGGGATGATCTCATCAAGGGTTTAGAATGGCAACTAAAGTTGACTTACTTATTGACCATAGGAGAGGCCCACCCAAGAAGACTTAGTCTCATCCACCCATGTGTTGGTTCTATCACCTCAGTCTACACCATTGGTTGCTACACTAGTGACCTCCTTCTCATTCTCCCCATGGATGAAGAACCCATCATGGTCCACTCCACTACCATTAAGATCCCAAGTACCTTGACCGACTGGCCCACTAAAGATCTTGGTCCAGTTACCTTGGGGAAGGATGACCCACCATGCGTGGACCATGTGGACATAGAGTTCCTTCCTCTAGGAAGCCCAGTCCATGACCCCTTTGATCCCTTCCAATGGGAGTCTAGGTACCCATGTAATACACCCACCTTACCCACAACTCCCCTTTCCCTACCCCAATCAACCATGTTGGACCAAGAACACCTCTTCCAAGACTTGGGCCACACAAAGGGAACCATCACCATAGACAACATATGCCTAGGAAGCAAAGAAGACCCCCTCTCCATAATGCCCACCTTCCTAGATCCTTTTGACCCTTTCACATGGAAGTTCAAAGGCCATCCCACACCCATACACATGGAAGTCATCTTTGGGAAAGGAATGCATAAGTCTTGGCATAACACATCACTTGGTATGATTCATAAGACGGGTCCATTCATTCACAACACCCACATGTCAAGTAGGAAGCATGAATGGACCATTTTTGGATGTAATGGTCCACCTCCATTCATCATGAGTCTTAAGCATGAGAGTTCCATATTCGGATGTAATGGGCCACCGTCATTCATCATAAGTCTTAAACATGATAGGAGCATTCACGGATGTCCGGGTCCCCCGGCACTCATCACACCCATACATGAAAGGGACACATATGGATGCCCCGGCCCTCCCTCACTTCACATTAGTCATACACATGTCAAAGACATCTACGGATGTCCGGGTCCCCCGATATTTATCACCACTTTGCATGATAGGGCCACCTACGGGTGCCCCGGCCCACCTAGGTTGACCGAAGTCTACACTGCATCATTACATGATAGGTCTACTTTTGGTTGTCCCGGTCCCCCTTTGCATACCACACACTTCCCACCCACACCGCACCGTAGCTCAAGACATACTCATTCAAGCAAGCATCTAGCAATGGGCGGTGAGGGTCGTAATAAGCGGGCAAGAACTCACGAGTGGCACTTCGAATTCCAAGAAGGCAACCTCACGATGGTGGTTTTGGAATGGCTCTACCTTAGGGCCACCTCCAAATCGAGGGCACGAGGACTTGGACCTTCCATGTTCCAAGTGGCTTTGGCAACCTGGCTTATGGGTTGGATTTACTCATGGGATTTTGGGATATACCTCACTTTTCATGTAACGGATCTAGCACCCTCTAAGGGCACCGCGGTAGATCCTAGTGAGCACCTTGAGCCTACCCCCATCTTTGTGAGCGACACCCTCAGAGAGCTTCCACATAACAACTTGAGAGCCCGACGTGTGCACACGGAGGCAATACTGGGCAAGTAAGGTACTATCATCGACAAGAGGGTGTGTCCAAGCCACCTTGAGGAGTTGAAGCGTCGTCCCCTGGTTGCGAACGTGAGGTTGAGTTTGGAGGTTGAAGCTTGCTCGGAGTTGCGTCGGAGGACCTCTTCTCCCCCCGGTGGACTCATACTCGACGGAGTCGAGTTCTTTGCACCCCAGGAGTATGATGAGAACATCACCTCCTATTCCATCAGGCATGGTCTAGTCATTTAATTTTGAGTCCTATGTAATTTTTATTTGAGTCATTGATGTAATTTTCATTTTATTTGAGTCATTTCCCTAGGTCTAGCATTTATTTTCCTATGTTTGAGTGTCATTAGATTGTGTAATGTGCTAATTGGGCCCATTTCTTTGGGCTTGGCCCAATGAGCTCTCCTACCCCTTCGGTTATTTGTCAATGAGGCTTTTGTCAGGGTCTTTTGTAGAAATGTGGGTTTCCTATATATAGGACCCCATTTCCTCCATTTGAACTTAATCAATCAACGAATCAATCAATGAAAAATGCCATTTGAGAGTCCAAAGCTTAGTTTAGTGGAGTGATTCCAACATTTCTTGGGTGAGATGCCCTAGGGGAGAGATTCCCCACCCTTCCCTCTCTTAATCTCTCTTTTTCACTCCACTTTCTCTCTCCTCAACACCCAATTCCGAATTTGCTTCTCTCTCCTCCCTTCCCCAACCACCTCCACTAGCTACCCACCTCACTTAAGACCCTCCACTTCCTCAAGCCACCATTACTCCACCCCCTAGTCCCAAGGGAGCTTCCACCAATCCTAGCTCCACCTCCCAACCCCCAACTACCCCACCCACTTCCCCAAGCACCCTTCCCACTATCCCAAGCACCCATTCCCTTCCCCAACACAACTCTTCCCATTCCCAAAGCCCCACTAACCACATTAGTCCATTTTCAAATTTTGGAGAAAGATCTCTCCTTCTCTCTTCCCCACCCATCCCAAATTCGTAGCTCCCCTCTCACCCACTGCAAACACCACCTTCTAGACCCCATTCTCCCTCATACACACCTTGTAACACCCCCTCCAAGACCCCCTTACAACCAGGGGTCACTCCTACACTCATCCACCCCCATTTCCCCTCCCACATACCCCATTCCCCCCCGTCATCTTCAACCTACAGTTTCAGTTGCAGATCAGAAGAAGAGTACCGACTTGCAGAGGTGACCACGGCTTCCTCCGGGAGATTCTGAAGGCCCAAGATACATCCGTGGAAGCGTCTGCCTGTCCTCTTCGACACCAAAGTGGTTTCGTCTTCATCGGAGCTCGGGGCTGTCCAGGAACTCCGTTCTCCCACGACTGCGCGGAACCCTCCCTGCCAAGCATCAGAACCTGAGAGATCACTCTGCCACGACGAACCCTAGCGGATTCAGGCTAAAGCCCCTTCATCAAAGTTCTTCCTCTGCTAGTCTTCTTCCAATATCAAGAAACAGAACCTCATTCGGCTGCCGGAGAAAGGAGTTACGAATTTTCTCCCCCGAGCTCTCCAGTTCTGTCTCCTGCTGTCTACTCCGACCAGTACCAACTCTTCAGGGTACACCGACCGCCCTCGACCTCTGATTGCAGCCCCGTTACCTTCGGCTGAAAGCTACTTTGACCACGAAGACGTCACCACCGGTTTCGTGCTGATCGGAGTTCGGGAGAGTGCGTGGCGTCCTCTACAACCTGCTGCCAGAAGTCTGCAACTGTGGATCAGAAAACCTCATATCCTGTTCCAACCTCTGCTCCGGTCCGCCACGGTCTCAGAAGAAATTCAAAAAAATCTGAAGCGTTCCTGTGCCTGTTACGAAGCTTTTGCCGCCAGTCTCGCTATCGGCAAAATTCGTGAGAAGGATCTACGATCATTACACCGCCCCACTCTCCCTGTTCGCAGATAACCGGCAGATTCGGCATCCACACTCAACCGACATTCTTTACCTTATTTTCCCCACCCCGCTTGGCCGGCTGAAGGCCCCACCCTGCGTGGTGGTAGTTTTGATTGTAACACCTTAATCCCCACCCCAAGAACCCCCCCCCCCCCCCCCTTGCATGGGGTGTAGTGCATGTAATTTACAATTTCAGGTTGAAGCTTCTCCGGCGCGGCGTGCGGGTAAGCCCACGCTTCCTCGCTCGCCCTTGTCTCCGACCGGGATCGGTGTCTTCACACCGACTAGGTGAGCCACTGCACACTCCTCTTTGCTGAAATTTCCTTGCTTGAGTAGTATTGTATCTTAGTGCCGTCGATGGTAAGTGGAGTGCCCGAACTCAAATTTGCTTGTGAATGAATGATTACCGCGGGTGAGTTGTGAGTGAACCGTTAATACCCACGCCCTCGGCGTGCTGGCCGTCTATGAGAGTGGACATCCTAGGACCCTTGAGAGGTCCAATCCTTAGCTAGCCAACCCTCGGAGCAGCAAGGGCCCGTCCCGGACCCTCACCACTATCACCGGTTTGCCTACGGGCACAAGAGTGCGCTTAGCGGGTGAGTCCGCCAGAGTAAAGTCACCGGTTCGTGCGTTGGTTGCTTGCTAGGTCCAAGGGTCATTTGATCATGTGAAGAACCCCCTAGGTCGTGTCACATCACCAAGAAAGGGTAGCTCGGCTAGGGCGGAGTGCCACTAGACCAAGAAAGAGATAGCTCGGCTAGGGCGGAGTGCCGCTAGACCAAGAAAAAGGGTAGCTTAGTTAGGGCAGAATGCCATTAAACCAAGGAAGGGGTAGCTTGCCCGATTACTCGGGGAATGTCGGTTGTGCTGTATGATACAGCTTTAGATGCCATCCGCTGAGTGGTGAGAATTGAATTTCCCCTCGATGATTGATAACCACGTAGGCTCTTCCTTCATAGACCCTCTGTATCACATAAGGACCTTCCCAATTAGCATTCAGCTTCCCTTTTGGGTTGGATGCCATGACTTCTTTCTTCTTGACCATGACGAGGTCACCTTTCTTGAATTCTCGTCCTCTTACGAGTTTGTTAAATGCATTAGCCATGCGGGCCTGATACATTTGGATATTCTTCTGAGCTTGGAGGCGCTTCCCTTCCAATTCAGCCAATTCCTCTAATCTTCTTTCTGCGTTGGTCTGTTCGCCACGGGCCAGGCCATATTGGACTGCCACTCTGAGTGACGGGACTTCCAGCTCTAGCGGAACCACTGCCTCTGAGCCGTATACCAATGAGTATGGTGAGCATCATGTAGGTGTCTTGAAGACGGTGCGGTATGCCCACAGAGCTTCATACATTTTTTCTTCCCAGTCCTTTTTGTTGGAACTGACGACCTTGGCCAGCAAGGCGCACAAAGTCTTGTTAAAAGCTTCCGCCAACCCGTTTGCCTGTGGATTGTAAGGAGTGGAAGTCCTCCACTCGATTCTATACTTCTCGGCAAGCCGATAGACCTTCTGATTTCTGAAATGGCTTCCATTATCAGATATTATTCGGTTTGGGATCCCGAACCGGAAGATAATATTTTGCTTGATGAATCTGGCGACCAGCTCACCAGTCACTTCTCTTAATGCTACAGCCTCTGCCCATCGGGAGAAGTAATCCGTTATGGCCAATATGTACTTATGTCCGGCCGAGGAAGTCGGTAGTGGCCCGACTACATCAGTTCCCCATTGTGCAAATGGCCAACTGGGAACTGTAGGGTGAAGAGTCGTAGGAGGCCTTCTAGGCACGGTAGCATGCTCCTGACATTTCTTGCAGGAGTTTGCGAATTTACAGTAGTCTTCAAACATGGTGGGCCAATAGTAGCCCAACTTCTTGATTTCTATCTTCATGTTGGGACCAGCCTGGTGGGCACCTACTGTTCCGGCATGTACTTCTTTCATTGCTTGCCAAGCTTCCACAGTGGATAGGCAGCGGAGTAGAATCTTTTTGCGTGCATCTGCCATTATTCGGAACAAAGTTTCATTCCTGAACTCATAAGAATCTTTGATTCTCAAAAGTTTCATCTTTTCTTCTCTTTTCTGCGGCAGCTGTTGGTGCAGAAACCACTGCAGCAAGTGTTGTCTCCAATCAGACGCTTGTACCGTGCTGACAGTAGCAACTTCGCCGTCTTCGGGGCACCCTTCTAGCATGCTGGGGACTTGTCGCCGGTTCATAACAACAATGTTCAGTGTCTCATTTGGTGGGACTGCTAGTGAGCTGGCCTGCTTTGCTAGTGCATCACCTTGGGCATTGTGCCCACGGCCCACATGCTTGAGCTCAATATGATAGAATTTCACGATAAGGCGCACAGCTTTCTGGTGGTAGGGATTCAATTCTGGCTTCCGCACTTCGAACTCCCCTTGGATTTATTTTATTATCAACATCGAATCCCTGAATACCTGAAGCATTTGGATACCCATGTTGAGGCCGATATGTAGACCGATTATCAAAGCTTCGTACTTAGCTTCATTATTGGTGCAGGGCTTGTTTATAGAACAGGAAGTATGCACGACCTCCCCTTCTGGCGACTTCAACACAATACCGGCCCTGGCCCGTATTCTGGTCTTTCCATCGGAGTCTATCTCTATTCTAGATGCTCCATCAAAGAATAGCTGCCACATAATTGGCCGAGCCTAGCAAGCTTCGAGTATCTCATCATCGGGTAACTCAGTCCCTAGCATGTCATTTTCCGGCACAGGATGCTCTGCAAAGAAATCAGCCACGGCCTGTCCTTTTATCGCCCTCTGGGGTGTATAGGTAATATCGAATTACATCAGGATCACTGCCCATTTGCCCAACCGGCCCTTCAGTACTGGCTGAGTCAATATGTATTTGAGCGGATCTGCTGCAGATATCAATCTGACTTCATGTGACAACATATAGTGCCGGAGTTTCTTGACGGCAAAGACTAGTGCCAAGCATGTCTTTTCTATGTAGCTGTAGCCCTCTTCAGTTCTAATCAGCCTCCTACTCAAGTAGTACAAGGCTTGTTCTTTGCCTTCTTCATTTATCTGTGCCAGCATTGCCCCCAGGGAATAGTGTGTGGCCGCGATATACAGTATCAAGGGCCTGCCCTTAACTGGTGCCCCCAGCACTGGAGGGGTCTTGAGATATTCTTTAGCTTCTCAAAGGCTTCCTGACATCCATCGTCCCAGAGGAACGGTACATCTTTCATCATGAGCTTGTGAAAGGGGTGGCATCTTCCCGACAGATTCGATATAAATCGTCGGATATAGGCCAAACGCCCTTGCAGAGATCTTAGCTCGGGCAGACTCCTTGGTGGAGGAAGCTCCTGGATAGCCTTAATCTTGGATGGGTCAATTTCAATGCCCCTATGCCAGACAATAAACCCGAGGAACTTCCCGCTAGACACGCCAAAGGCGCATTTAATAGGATTCATCTTGAGTTCATATTTACACAGCCTCTGGAATACTATCCTCAGGTCCTGCAAATGGTCTTCTCTTCTGGTGGTTTTCACTACCAGATCATCAATGTAGCACTCTACTTTCTTGAAGAGCAAATCATCAAAGATCTTTGTCATAGCTCTTTGGTAGGTAGCGCCGGCATTTTTGAGGCCAAACGGCATCCTTTTGTAATGGAATATCCCCTTCGGAGTGCGGAAAGCAGTGTGCACTCTGTCTTACTCAGCAATCCAGATTTGGTTGTATCCGGATGACCCATCCATGAATGACAGGGCTTCATGACCAGTAGTCGCATCAATCATTACTTCAGTGATTGGCACTGGGAAATTATCTTTCGGGCAAGCCTTATTAAGGTCCCGGAAATCAACACATATTCTGATCTGCCCATTTTTCTTCTTTATAGGCACTATATTGGCTAGCCATGTAGTATACTGATTTTCTTCAACAAAGCCTACATCAATCAGCTTGTCGACCTCTTTATTAACTTGATTTATCAACTCGGGGTGCATTCTCCTGGGCAGCTGCTTTACAGGGTTAGCCTGTGGGTTTATTGCAAACCGGTGCTGTGCCACATCAGAACTTAGTCCCGGCATTTCATCATATGTCCATGCAAAGCAGTCTCAGAATTCTTTCAAGAAGTGTATATACTGTTCCCTAACAGCTGGCTCTAGCAGTGCACTGAGGAATGTCGGCCTGGGCTCATCTGCCGTCCCTAGATTTATTTCCACGAGCTCATCAACGGTGGCCTGGCCACCATCTTCGACTTCGGGCGGGGCTTCTTGCAAGTCAATAAAGCCTCCCGGGATATAATCCTCTTCGATCTCATGATTTTTGGTTCCGTCATACTGGTCATCGGCGGATGTTGGCTCATCATATAAGGCTGATACTGTTGGATTCTGTTCGGTCTGCCTCGAGGATGTGACCGGTTCAGCAGGAAACCCAAAGGTGGACTCCTCCGCCCCTAGAGGTTCTTCTGGCGCAGGCCCCCCTGAGAGATCATCATTCTGTAGGGCCCGGACTTCTTCTAGAATGCGCTCAAACTCAAGGCATTCTCTTAGCTCGTTGGCTATTTGGTCTTCATCCGGGGTTCCCGTATCAAACTTTGTTTCAGCATGGAACAGATCCTCTTTGCAAGGTAGGTCTTCCCAGCACCAACCTTTCTTTGTTTCATCAGATGTCCCCGTCTCTGGCTGACTGTCTGGGGCTTCATTGTTCATTACGGATTGATAAATGATTTCTTCATCTTCCGAGGGGTACTTGTCATATCCCACCTCGGGAGGGTCTTCATGCTGGTAGGAGACAGAGATGACGTCCACCTCGGCTTCATAGAATTCTTGAAGGGTATAACCCAATCCCGGGTGCTGAGTGATCTTCCTCAGTTCTTTATTATCTCGGGGCGGATCCCATAGCTCCTACAATGCCTTCTTTTGGGCAACAGGTTGTAATGATGGCATCTGCATCTTAGAGAACATCTGTGAAACCCGTTGGGTAGTATAGTCCAAGCCCGTGATCGGCACCATCCGGTTTGCAGATTCTTCAGGGACCATGCAGTCTTGATCATCGTCTTCGGCTGGCTCCCCGGTGTAGAATATGATAGGAGGCTCGCAGAAGCGAGGGACCTCCATAGTTTTTAATGGTAGCACCGTCCGGTATTCTATGCTGGCAATGGGCTTGACTAAACCCTGCGGGACCCCCACCTGTATGTACTTTTCTTTCATTTCTTTGTCAGTATCATCTGGGTGGATGCTAGGAGGGGTGATCCGAGCAAAGTCACCAACATAAGAAATGTGAGATACTTCATGTTTCTTAATATAGCCCCTTGGTGGCGGTGGAAACCAATTCCCTGCCTTCGTCACCGGCTTCTTCTGGCTGACCACAGCCTCTTTCTCTTCACCCTTTTGCGACACCTCCGTGTAGTAGGATGCATCGAGCATGTGACACTCGAATACTTCGAAGGGATGCAGATCCGCAAACACCCTTTCTTCTTTTCCTTCGTGGCAGTATTTAATACACTGATGCAGCGTGGACGGCACTATTTGATACTCATGCAGCCATGGTCTCCCCAGTAGGGCCTTATATGTGGTGTTGGAGTCGATTACATAGAATCGCACCACGGTAGTGAGGTCCCCCAATGTGAGGTTGAAATCAGCCACCCCAAGGGGCGTCTCACATTTCTGGTTGAATCCCGCAATTTTCATGTCTCTGACCTTGGTAAGCTGCAGATCAAAGTAATATTTTTGGTAAATGCGGTATGGGAGAATGTTCACAGCAGCCCCGGGATCTATCAGTATCCTACTCAGTGGCTGACAGTTCAGGGAGCCCCTCATATACAGCGGTCTGTTATGGCCGGCATTCAGAATCAGCATATCATCCTTTGTGAATGTGACTGACGGCCCAGAATTCACTTCTGTCAAGAGTGCTTCATACTGTGCCGGCGACTGCAAGGCATCAACAATCGCTTGGCGAGCTTCTTCACTCAGAGAGAGAATCTCCCAGATGGAGAATCTGGTAGGGAGCTTCTTTAGCATTTTCATGATCCGACTGCCCACCCGGACATTAGACAGTCTCATTTCTTCCACCCATCGGGGTTTTGGAGGTTCATGTGGTGCCCGTGGCCCCTGCTGTCCAGTGCTGATTTCATTCTCTTGACCGGCTTCTTGGGGGGCTTTTTCTGTGACAATGGCCCCTGGTGTTGTTGGAGGGCTATCCTCCTCTTTCTCATTCTGCTTGTAGGCTACAGATGCTGACTGCTGAGGTCTCTTGCCTTTATCCGGCCTATCCTGCGTTGACTGCTCATTTTCCAGACTGGACAGAAATTCCAGAAATGTTGGAGCCTGACCTCCTTTCTTCTCTTCCTGGTACAAGCTAGCAGGGGGAGGAATCTGAACACCCCGCACCTCTGGTTCAGGAATCTGGTAGGGTTGTTCCCCTCTGAACATAATGTTATGGTTGGCCGGCAGTGGGCGCCCCCACCTTCTTCCGAAGCGTGTTGCATGTGCTGAGGTTGAGGCCTCGGCATGGTTGGCTTCTAGCGGGGCATTTGATGTTTCAGCCTCACCATTCTCCCCGGGCAAGGTAAAGAGTACCGACAGGGTGTTACATTGTACTGTCATGACTCCCTTTTCCTTTTTGCATTTGCACCGTCTCTTCTTCTTTTGGGAATTTGGCTTCTTTGGCTCTTGCCCCCAGAAAGGCTCAGCCTCATCTTCTCCCTGTTCTGCCCCCGGTTGCTCTTTAATTTTCAATTCTTCGAGCTGTTCCCAGAGTATACAGTCTTTCACCAGCAGGTGCCCGGGCTTTTTCTGTTCATATTCATCGAGCCCATTAATATACTGCTGTAAACGCCTGGCTGCAGGACTTACTTCCTTATGTGCAGGTAGGGGGACTTGTCTTCTCCGGTTATGAGTGGGGATCCGGATGACTGGCCCTGTCTCAGCTGTGTGCCATACTGGCTTTACTGGAGGTGGTTCGGGCCTTGGTGTGATACCGCGAATAACTGCTCCACTGGTATTAGCTGCGGGAGTTTTCTTTCTATTCTTTATTGGTTTCATGTGCCACCCTTCTTGATCCTTCAATGGGGTGAGGAAGCAAGCTTCATAAGTATGCCTGGTGCATTCCTCGACGGCTTCCTTAGGCAGCTGCTGGTAGATTGAAATCATATTGGCGGCCATTTTTAAGGCCGGAGGCTCATGTGGACGAGGTGGCTCTACCTGGTAATCTCCGAGCTGTAGCTCGCCCTTTTTGACCATGCCTTCCATAATATCTTTGAAGACGTAACAATCTTCAATTGCGTGCCCCAGCGCACGGTGATATGGACAGAACAGTGGATCACCTTTCTTTGCCGCGTCCTCGGGTCTCTTTGGCTCAGGCAATGTTACTTTGTTGAACTTGTATGCCCAGTTGAATAGCGCGGCTGCCTTATCTTTCGGGAAAGAGTATGCCTTTCTCATTTTGTTTCTCAAAGAGACCTTATCTTTTCTTTCTGCTGTGTCTGCTGGCGGGGGAACTTCATCTGCCCCCTTTTTCCCTCTCTGTTGTTCGAAGGTTCTGAAATCGACGGTGTTAGCCTCAGAGTGCGATGGTCGTCGATCATTAGATTTACCTTTCGGCATAGTGGGAGCATTGGCAGTCGGACGCTTGGACAAGAACGTATCAACTTCTGCCACTATATTGTTTAGCCGGTCAAATGTTCTGACATCTGCACCGATCATCTTTTCTAGTACCTCTCTCCTGAGGCTCTGCTTACATATTTGCACTGCATCTTCTTGATGAGGAGGTCTTCTGCATCTCATAGCTAAGTTCCTCCACCTTTGGATGTAGTCCAGTGCTGTTTCATCTTGCCTTTGCCTGGTTGCATATAGCTCTACTATTGTAATTTCTCTCTCCGTGACATGAAATCTATCGCGGAACTTCCTTTGCATATCAGGCCAATCGGCCACTGATCCAGCCGGCAGGCTTGAATACCATTCAAAGGCTAACCCAGTGAGGTATGAGCCAAAGAACTTAAGCAGATAAGCTTCATCAGCTGCCAAGTCGCCCATAATTGTGGTATAGTAAGCTATGTGCTCCATGGGGGAGCCCTGGCCATTAAATTTTTCAAACTTCGGCGGCTTATTGACGCCTGGCGGTAGTTTCTTAGCAGCATACTGGGGAGGATACGGTACCTTGTACACATCGTAGGTACCAACATCATTACCAGTCTTTTCAGACAGCTTCATCTCCACAATCTTTTCAATCATCAGCTTGTGGGCTACAGCTGGATCTATGTTCTCCGGGAAGAAGTGAGCTTGTTGCTGACTGTAAGGAGTTGTCATCACCGTTGCGCTCAAGGTGGGCACGGTGGGCTGTGTCTGAGACACAGAGGGCTGAGCTGCTGTTTGCTGTAGAACAGGTTGGCTCGGTGCTTTGCCCTTATCGGCCGGGAGAGGATTAGCTGGGATAGCCATTTCTGTTGAGCTGGAAGTTTGCCCCACAGGCTCGGCTTGCTTGGAGACCGGTGTAGCTTCCTGCCTCTCATTCAGCTATCTTCTGAGAGCGCTGATCTCTTGTTGATATCTTCTAAACATCATCTGGATCATGGGATCCAGGGTTGACGGGATCTGTGGTGATCTTCCTCTTCTGCTGTCACCACATTCACTGCTATGGTGGTGATCTTGCGGGCTTCATCATCAGTCTTTATTTTCTCTTTGGCCGCCTGACTTCTCCTTGTGACGGGGCCTGGTCTGGTTGCCAGTCTGAGCAGTTCATCTGGCGGAGTCGGTAACATGTCCCACCTTTTGACAAGTCCGGCCATATTGCAGGCGAAGATCTACATCTTCTCCCTCTGCCTGTAGACTTTCCTTTTCACCTGGTCGCGATATTCAAGCCGGTCGAAGACCAATATTCTTTCTTCAGCTTCTTCCCTGTGCAGGTCCCCTTTCTCATATCTGGCTCTCTGGCCCTCTTCATAGTCGTTGGAATCAGAGGAGGAAACTCCGAGCATTGGTTCTTGAAAGGTTTCTTCCTTTTCTTCATCCATAGTGCCCAAGGTACGAGATAGTCTTCGCTGCCCGAGGAGGAATTCCCCAGGTAATGAAGATAGTCTTGAGCCACCTGCATCATTTCTTCTTGACTGTGCCTTCGCCACTCCGGTCGGGGCATCAGTCTTTCCTGGCCTTTCTGCTGAGAAGCCAGTCTCGCCACCTGAGCAGTCAGATGCTCGGCTTTTGAATATTTGAATATCTCGGCCTTTCTAGCACAGGCTCTCGATCTTCTTGAAATGGTATCAGTAACTGGTTCACTTATTCTCATTTTTTCTTCCTCCCTGAACCTTCTGCTCCCATCCTGGCGGCGGTTGGTAGCAACAGCATAGTTCTTCCTTTCCATCTTTTGCCCCCGGCCATGGGGTGGGTGACCATGAGGTCTTCTTTTTTCTCATATCTTCTGCCCTCATCCTGGGGCGAATAGCAGTCATATTCCTTCCTTCATTCTCTTTCTCATCTCTCCTACCCCGAGCCCTGGGGTGAACAGCAACAACCTCTCTTTCATCTTTTCTTTCTCCTCTTCTGCTCCCTGCTCTGAAGCGGGCAATAGCAGCATCAGCAATTTTTTCTTCATCTTGAGCTGGGGCCCAGCTCTGGATTTTCTTCAGCCGCCAGATCTGCCTGAATTTGAGTGGCTTTGGTGCCAGTGGCCTTCTATCTCCATGTTCCATGTCGGCCCTCCTAGTAGCCAGTACTCGGAACCTATTGGTGGTAGGTACCATTGGGACGATCACATCCGGCTTGACCTCCCTTGGGCAACCATTGAGGTTCGCCCGGATATCTCCAATCAGCATTGTCTTCCCCGAATTGGATATCCGACGACCCGCAGTAGTGGATCGGATTCTCCAGTCGGATCTTCTTCCTTTTCCAGCAGCAGCAGAGGGTACGCTGCTCCTTGCTTCGTGATGGACAAAGCAGGACACGACCCCAGGAGTATTCTTCATCACCGGGCTCTTCTTGGGACCGGTAGCTTGCGGCGACGTCTCGACAACAGCTTTTGGCTCCTGGTTGTCAATCTCGAGCAGATCAGTGAAAATGAGGCCCAGGCAGTTGGGCATTCCGACAGTAGGCGGCATCGATCCGAAAGGTATCGCCAGGTAGCCTTCTCGAACATGTGCCTCGACCGCTTGCTGGTCAAAGCACACAGACATGATTCCAGCCGTCATTCTAGCTTCCTGGAAATGGAGAAAGCACACAGAATCAGAAATTTGAGGGGGGCCCACTGGGCCTCCTATTTTGGCGTAGAGATGAAGGGATACTGGGTCCCACCGGGCATGCCAGACTTGTGGACGCGGATTCTTTTCCGTCTTGGAATGTTTCATTGGTTGGATTTATTAGGCGTGCCAGTCACTAGAGTGACAATTTTTATTATGCGCTCGACTTGACTTGGTCGATCGATTGTGAAGTCCGAGTTGGGACCCGAAGTCCATCATACCATAAAGGTTATGACATTAATTACGCCCCTCCTAAGAAGGACAACCCTTGATTAAATGCCAAAATAGGAGGCCACTTGGGGCGGTTGAAAATGATGGTGCATAACATTGAAGTTCTTGTTATTCTAAGAAGGTAATTGAATAAACGACAAATTATTAAATCAGCATGACCCCTTTGTGTGGGTCGTACCGGGCAGAGACAGGACACCGTCCACGTAATGGCGGGGCGGGGCCTGGACGATCATCGGAGACATGTCCCCTTTCACGTTTCTTATCCGGCCAAGGGCCTCGAAGTATTTGTATCCCCCGAAGAATTGAGCCGGACGGGAGGCGTATGATACACATTTCGCGGGGCTTGTCGGGGTTAAAGCATCAATCGATATTTCGGCAGCATCTCCCCTTAATCTGGATTATGCCCAGGGGGAAATAGGCTATCATCCACGGAGTGCCAGGATGAAAGCCGAGTGAAAGAGAGGCCGGACCTCCCGAACTGCATATATCTGCCATGGGGGCAACGTTCGATTTTCCCTTAAGGAAGCTGGTGGAACTCATGTAGTGGCAGAAACCTCCCGAGCTAAAGGGGTTATCCCCAAATCCGATGCGGGACAGCAGGACATAAAGGAAGTCTGACTCCCTTCGAATCTGTCTCCGGAACAGGTCTGGTGACTCATGGGTGTCTCTGAGTGGGTCTGATCAAGCTATTGGAGGCTCAATTGGACGGCCGGGTAGATTCTCGGCGCAACTCAAGTTGGATGGGATTCCCGGCGCGAAGGCAAGGTGGAAAATGGGTTCCCGGCGCGCCCAAGAGATGGTTCTCGGTGCGCCCAGGAGATAGGTTCTCGGCGAGCCCAGGAGATGGGGTTCTCGGCGCAAGAAGGCTTGCGCCGAGAACTATTTACCTATTCTACTGTTCGTGGCGCCGGGATGTATAAGAGATGGCGCCGAGATGGTTTTGAATGGTTTCCGGAGCCCTGTTTTTAGGTTTCTTGATGATTCAGGCCAAGGTAGATGGGTTCCGTGGGGCCAAAGTGGATCAGTTCATCAGATTGGGGCTGGATTAGGTTTAGGTTCCAAAGGAAGGCCAGGATCGAAGATGACTTGGGGAAGATCGGGGTCGAGAGGATCCCTGTCACCATTATTACGCAGAGTCCCAGGGACAGTTTGATGTTATCCTTCATCACCCTGGGAGCCAAGAGATGGCTGTCTCTGGCCCAGGAATGACTTCGATAATGTTAGCAGTCAGAGCAAAAGCATCTGAAATGCCGAGTCTCATAAACAGCGGTCATTATATAGCTTCGCTTTGTTCCAGGGGCCAAGGGATGGTCTGTCCCTGGCTCTGGAATAAGCACAGCAGACATCTGAAAACTAAACGAAGCGACAGACTAATAATCAGGCTGGGGAGGGGGATAACATGTTACGGAATTTAAAAGAAGACATAGAGGGACGGCAACGGAGCTTCGGAGAAACAACAGCAGGCAGACGGAGAAGTAGATGGCAGATATTTCAATCACCCGGCACCCAAACGGGCCATTGTAGCATTTCATTTCATTACATCATTCCAAGACACACACCAATCACAAGGAGGGAGTGAGGGAAAGGAGATAAAACAGAGGCCGGGATATCCCGGTTACATCCGATGAATCGAGATGAAACTCATAGGAATGCATAGAGAGAAAAGAAAAGAAACATGGGGGAGGGCGGAGCATTGACTCCTCTCCCTCCCCAGCTGCCTACCCACCTGGAGCTTCTTCTCCCTTTTTCTTCGGGTTGATCTCTTCTTTCCTTTTCTCAGCGGAGGAGGCTCTCTCTCTCTGTTGGTCTCTTTCCTCTTGTTCTATTCTCTTTTTTTTTTCTTTCTGGATGAGGTTGCCGGCCCTTTTCGCTCTCTCCTCCTCTCTTTTTTTCTTCTCTGAGTGAGTGGGTTTATATAGACCCAGCCCCTCTTCACCTCTCGACAGATGGAAGTCGGCGTGACTTTTCATCTTCACGGCGCGCCTCTATCGAGTGCAGCAGCTCCCGGTGCGCTAGACATCCATAGAATATCCCGGCGCCACCTTCGTGAGCCCATCTCATAGGCCCATTTGGGGCCTTTTTTAAGGCTTCACATGGACTTGCTGTCTCCCTGAATATACCAGAACCGCAGCATGCCTTTTGTTGGTGGACCCGGGTCTTAGTGGGATTATGGAGACCTTCATCAGTCAATGGACTGGGATTTCATCAGCATCGTCACCTGTAGACTTCCGGACGAGGCAGTAATATAGCTCTTGTTAAAGCGTGATAGGAGGTCTTATCAGTCAAGTGACTGCTATTTCATCAGTGTCGCCGTCTGGCTGACAACGAAACTGGACATCAGCTTGGCCGGAAAAGGCTTCAGCCGGGTAGATGGTTGACGAGCATTACCATTAATTTTTCACTGTTAGTCTAATCTTCTTTTCAATTTTGTTTCCCCCTTTGCTCATTTTCAAGGTGTCAACAGGTCCCTGATGGGAACCTCGCCCCCGGTTGTTGGCGTTGTGGAGGCTTCCACGGGGCGCCATAGCTTTTTGCTCGGATTCCCACATACGGCGCCAAGAAGTGTAGCATCAGAAAAATGGTTCCTAGGCCACGTACCACCTCCTCTATTTATTTGTTGGGGAAGTCGTCTCCTGTCCGTGGAGCCCTGCACACACCAAGAAACCAGAAGGGAGTCAGAAGGAGTCTCGGGTGTTACCTCAGGAGACAACCCTCCGATGCTTAAGTCAGCAAGGGATTAATGAGCAATAGAGAGGAGCTAGGTGGGAGAGAAGTAGAGGCCGTAGTAGATGATCCAAGAGGCGTGTAGGTCCTCCGCACGCGTGCTCGCCGCTCCCAGTGGGCTCTCGGAGAGTGCTCGTTGGGTGGTAAGGCCATGCAGGAGGAGGACGCTTTCTGGTTGTAGCGGATGGCCTCTCTGTCGTAGTTGCAAGTTGGGTTGCTCTCTTCTCAGCAGGAAGCTCTAGTGGTCGGAGTGCTCACTGTGTCTCCTCTTGCGTAGTAGTATGGAGTTTTGTAGAAGAATCTATCGTGTCCTCTCTCTTCTGTCGATGTCCCTTTTATATGGATTGTCTTGGAGCGAGGGGCCTCATCCCTTGATAGGGAAGGGTCCGTTTAGTAGAGTAACGTTTCCCGCTATGTTGGCGGGAGTTTCCCGTTGGAGGGCGATAGTCCCGACGTCGGCTGGTCCCTGGGTGAGTCTTACGGCACTCATGGCGCGTGCTCGCCCGTTACGGGGTCAAGGCTGACGTCTTGGGGGTAATGCTCGGTCGTCGGAGTGTTCTCCGGTGAGAATTGCGCTTGGGCCGGTTCCATCGTCCGTCGTGGAATCCGATGCTCTGTTGGGCCGGTCCTCTTCTTGTTGGATCGGGCAATCATGTTCGCCCCTTGTCTGGACTTAGCTTGTCCAAACCTTAATGTGCTGCTCGTATTTGGGTCGTTTCTAGGTCGGATCATATTTACCCTCCTTAAAGGTAAATCAAGATGCAAACCCTAAAGTATTGACTTACACTCGCTTGCATGTAAATACATCGGTTCGACAAAAAAGTTAGTAACATTTAGAAATTATTTGAAAATAAAAATGTGGATTGAATTAAAAAAACAGTGGCGGCATAAGATGCATGTGATTACATATAAATTATCGGTACATGTGAGATCAAAGTTGAATCACATTAATTAGGTAGAAACACTATTCATTTTCACAGCATGAACTTGACGGTCCATCATAACCAGTGTTATCATAATCAGACCGGACCGATCTGTCGGATCGGTTCGACTGTGAATCGGTCCAGGAACCGGTCCGATTAGGCCCAGTTCGGTCAAATGGCTAAAAATCGTCCAAACCGTCCGAACCGGTTCGTGCCGGTTCGACACTATTTTCCCGTCAAAAAATAAAAAATAAAAAATGGTGGTTCGGCCCCAACCCGGCGCGGCACAAATAAATAAATAAATAAATAAATTATTTACTTATATTCGATAAAACTATTTAATTCGACACATAACTCAAGCCCACGTCTTATGCCCCTTGGGTCTTGACCCAAGGGTGAGCTCTCCAACATATAAAGTCAAGTAAGTCTTTCTAACTTCCAATATGGGACTAAATATAAAGGCTCTATTTCTAACATATAAACGAAGATATTTGATTCAACATAAAGGCTCTATTTCTAACAAGTAGTTACAAGTTATTCTCTATATACATGTATGTTTATTTATTTTGATCATTATATCTTATTTGAGTTATTTCTTATTGTATTAGGTTATAGAATCGAGTCGGACCGTATATCAATATTATAATGACATCACGGTTCGAACTGGTTCGAACCAACAGTCAAATCGGTTCGAATCGAACTAGCTCATTATCTGGTTCAAACACCGGTCCAATTCTGATAACATTGATCGTAATATCGTTGGCATCGTCATCGTCCAGATGGCTGATGGGACCCCATAGTAGTGGTGTGGACAACGTGGAGGGCGGCTGTCTGGTGACAGCATGCATCGTTAAAGACCATCCTGACATATAAATTATTGTTACATTAAAAAGTACAAATTTATTTTTTATTTTATATTGACTCACACATATATATATATATATTAATACAAATATCTGCCGTGTGTAAAAAGATTATGAAATGATTTATCAGTTGTCGTTAAATGATAGGATACGTGTGCGTGCAAATACAAGTGTAATTACCGACCGTGATAATTTATTATGTTCATCTTAAAAGTAAATTATACGTAAAACCCTTTAATTTTATTGCAACTCTTACTCACAGGTGAGAACATATATCTGAAAATAAATTTATGTAAAACATTAAAATATAAAAACGAAGAGGCACACATTCAATGGAACAGTTGGCTTAATTAAATGAGCTGATATCTTATGATGTGATAATGTGAGGAAGAGTTTGTACAAACGGGGACCGATCGAGCGGACGTGTGGGTGGAACAGTGGCCCTTAGTTTGAATTAACCATTTTGATTAATTGCGGGACGGAATGGAGTGTGCGTGATCGATTACTAGGGCGGTGTCATTGGCTTTTAAGATCGGGGAGCAAATCAATGGGCGGTGGTGTCACGTTGAACACTCGAAAATTAAGGAGGGAAGTAAATGGTCCGGCCACCGGAAAGTAGCTGAGAAGTCCGTCCATTTTTTGTGATGGCAGGCAGGCAATCTTGTTCAGCATTTAACTCGCGCGCACTTATTTTTCCAAAGATTTATTTGTAAACCTTTAAACATGAGATCTCTCTCTCTGTCAAGAGACAAAATCTTTATCGGTCGACTCGACTCACTTGAGGTCCTCGATTAACAAGTTTGAGAGAGTAAAAAATGATGAAGATGTTAGGAGGTGATTCAACCGTTAATATTATCTCTAAACAAGTAGAATTTAGATATTTAAAATGTCACCCTTAAATAATTTTAAAAATTAACAAATGTTTAAACTGGGTTATATCAGACACTACGGGGCGTTTGGTATTAGGTTAGAGCGGGGATATCTCCGCTCTAATCTCATTTTACGTTTGGTATGACTAAAATAGCGGTGATAGGCTGGGTTAAGGGAAACAGAGTAAACCCTGATTTTGAGGTTAAGGGAAAAAAGGTTGGAATGACTTATCCTCATTTTTTTAATCTCATTTCACCCCTTGTGTACCAAACGTACGTGAGAATAAGACTAGACATAAATTATCCTAGAATGACTTACATCTATTCTTCTAAACTTTTATCTCGATACCAAACAGCACCCACGAGTACGAGCGAAACAAGTAAACATGTTATGGAGTGGATACGAACTGTACCTGAATCCGATGGGGGCAAGATTCCGAAACTTGTCCGATACCGACGGTAATTAAGCCATCCATATATCCAAAAACATATAATATTTTTTTAGTCAAGAGATGTAAGGGAGATGAGCTGATGCTCCTAAAAAATATGTCCCAGTCCCTGCTTCTACATATGCACTCCTCTGATGCGCGACATAGTAACCCTTGGGGTTGGAGGGCTCGAACCCACACAACCACTTCCCCAATGGGGAAGGTGGTGACCACCGCGTTATGTGCTACAGACAGAGCTTATAATGTTATTGGCATAAGATAAATTGTCACATAATCAGATTGTATTTGATTATTTTATTCCTTAATATCATTTATAAAAATGAGTGTATTGAGTGAGTTTCACGTAGTGTATCTGTTGCGGTCGAGATTGGTCATCCCGATCACAAATTACAACTCCATTGATTTTGTTCGATGAAGAAAGAAAAAAGCGTTGTCGGAGAGTGACATGTAGGTATGAACAAGAGTCTAAAGGAGCCATAGGAGATACCTTAGGGTACAACCCTATAACGGTCAAGTCAACCAATTGACGAGGCAGTGGTGAGCGCTCGGGAGAGGAGAGAGATCATTAATAGAAAAATAATAATATAAGGTAAAATTCTTTTACCTTTTAAAATGTCAAAATCCGTCATCTATTCTATTAGAAGGTAGAAAGAAGATAAATTATATTCTGCCTTCTATTGGACTGTCTTCTATGTAAATAGAAGGCGGAAAGTGAATTTTAGAAGGCGAAAATTTTAAAAGGCGAAATGACAGTTATAAAGGTGATTTATTTCCGCCATATAAACTCATGATTGAATGTATTTATATGCACCCTCTATTATTTTTTAGAAGACGATAATTTCTATCTTCTAAGATCTATAAAGAAGGCAGATATTTTTACTATCTATTCCCTTTAGGCGGTAAAATTTTTTACCTTATAAATTGTCAAAATAAATTACTAGAAGTAAATTTTTTTACCTTCTCAGAATATAAACTATTATCTTTTAAAAGGAGTCTTCTTCTCCATATAACCTGTTATATTTAATGATAGTTCTAAAAAAATTTCTCATGAATAAAATTTAATGACAAATATAAATTTCTTCTAAATATAGAATAAAATTATTTTCTCACGAAAGAAGATTGTAAAATTTAAAATATAATATCAGATGACAAAAAGATAAAAACTCATAAGTCACAATATGACATCCACAATATAATATCCATATAATTCTGATAATATATGCACTCAAAGTACATTTGACATACACAACTCTATTTATATCATATCTATTTATACATATGATATACAATCATCAGGGACGGAAAGGAAGCTTGTTCTCCACCACCTTCAGTTTGTTAAGATTCTCTGCAATGTCTTTGGTGCCTCCCATTTCAAACAGATGTCCAGCTGCTGACCTATTGTTTCCTCTCTTCCTGGTCTATTGTTTTCCTTATCTGAGGATGTATGCCTCGTCAGTGATTCCTCCGAGTTTGTTTTACAAGGGGTCGGCATGTGAGCAGCACGAACAATGCACTTTGCTTTGGCACCATACTCAAGAGTCGAAATAGTCATGTGCATCTCTGTAGGATCAGGACTTGCACACAAGATCATTAAAATCTTTGACTTATCATCTTCAAATGAATCCTAGAAAAATGGAACACATTAGAAGGGAGGGGGAAAAAATCTATCAATCATAAAAATGCAAACAGTCAAGGTTATATGTTGGGCAAAAAAACTTACTTGTAGTAACATCGTTAGCTTGCTATCTCTAAAGGGGACATGAGAATCACCATTTGCAATTGATTCAACAACTCTTTTCAGAGCTGTATTTCCCTGGTTGATTTTGGCAGTCTGCAATTTAAGGAAATGCTTCAGGATGAAACACTTGTTAAATCTAAGTTTTTATCTGAATGAAGTCCAACTAAAACATCTGTCCATCCGAAGGTACTCTAACTTAACATCAGATGGAGAGCTGAAGGCAGTCTAAGTAAAAATCAAACACCACTTATGGAAACCACACAACCTCTTTAGAATCTCTTAAAGAAAAAAAATGTCAACTGATAAATAGAACATCTTCAGGAAGGCTGCTACGTGCATAAACTATGGGGCATAAAGGCTATATATATAGCAGACCAGACACTATGCAGAGAAAAATCACTATAATGAACAGACTGCAAGAATATGAGAACATGTGCTTTTCATGCACGTAGATCCACTAGTAAATTAATCTCTCCATAATTGCAAATTATCAAAATTTTACAAGTAGATTCTTCATACGAGAAATAAGGAAACCTGCAATTTTGCCTCCAATCTAATCTACCCAGCCTGTTCAATGTTTTCAGAACCCGCCATATCAACAAGCATCAATTGTCCACCCACTGAGGGCACATCTAATATTATCTGGACGGATTTGTAGAAAATAGGATTTTTATTAGAAAATAAAAATATCCGCCAAAAATGCAAGACAAAATGAGAAGAAAGGGGTATGCAAAATTACCAGGTAATGGCTCCGCGAGCTTCTCTCTTTGCAAAGAGTGCTCTTCACGATCCTTCGCTTCTCCACTTTGGCAACTTCTTTTGATATCTTTCGGCTTCGTTTCCGAAAATATATGTTGCATTCTTTGTTATGCATTGTTTGTGTGGTACATTAAACTTCATGTCATGTCTCCTCTATCTTAAATCACTGAAGTAAACTTTGTATTTTATTTTAATGATTGGCAACTGTACAGTTTGTTTGTCAAATCTTGGATTTTGATAAGTAATGCCTTTCAACACTGATTAACATTGGTGCACGTATTGTATAACTCTATACAAGATCGGTGCATGTTTTCATAGAAGGACGTGAATGGTCAATGCATATCGGCCTAAGTCTTCAAATCTTTGATAGGGTCAGTGCTTGTTTGCATTGAACATACAGTCGGTACAGGTCTTGCACTCGACATATAGTCAGTGCAAGTCTGTGTATTGCACACCGTCAGTGCGTGTTTTGCATTGGCACAAAGAGTCGGTGCATGTTTTACATTAAGCATATAGTCGATACATGTTTTGTGTATAGTCGGTGCAGCTTTGCAAGTCGGTGCAAATTTCAGTAAGGTCAGTGCACATTCTATACAAGGCAGAATAAAGTCGATGCATATTGATATATGCATGGACTCAGGTCAGTGCACATTTGTGTCGTGCATAGCCATAGTCGGTGCATGCATTATTTTACGCAGGCAAGAAGTTAGTGCAGTATTTGTCTTACATACCTAGAGCTCGGTGCATCTTTCTAATGAGATAGACAACATTGATGCATCTATATCTTTCTATGTACAGCAGGTCCGTGCATATTCTATTCGGTCAGCACATTGGTCCAAACATATCTCTGCTCTTTCATAGAAAGTCAATGCATACTTATATGGTTTGCTGCTAAGGGTCGGTGCACACTTAGTTGTTCTGCATGTAACGTCATTGCACATCACTGTGCCGCATATATATAGAGTCGATGCTAGCAACATTCCATTGACTTAAAAGCTAATGTTGTCATCTCTTTTTCAGGTTAGCTATATGGTCGAACACTTGATGGATGAGCTGACAACCTGTGAACCTGACTTACGAGGAAGTTAAAGTACTAGGTTATTGGCACGTGATCCAAGGCAAGGCTCTAAAGGAGATTCAGCCACGTGGAACTGTGAGCATTCAGATTCTTACACGTGGACCTCCAGTGAAGCACTCGTGTCGAGATTCTTTGGGCGGGAAACGTGGTTTCCACGCGCCCTCTCCTTGCAGAGGCTATAAAAGGGACATGATCCCTCTCAGAAAGAGATCTCTCGAAAAACGAAGAGAAGAAGATAGATAGAGAGAGTAAGTGAGGCTGAAGATTGGCAGAGCTAGCGCAGAGAGACGGAGAAAAATACGAAGCTGAAGAGAGCCTGAAGAGAGACTGAAGTAGAGAGGAGAAATCTGAAGGAGATTAGAGTATCGTGAGCCTGATTTTGAGAGAGCTTGAGAGTATTGGTAATTGTACTTGACTCGTCGATCAAATCCAAAGTCAATCTATTTCTAGGGAGTTACACGGTTATATTGTTTCCTTTCTTTCGTTTTAAGGTTTCTGAACTCTTTTAAGCTGTGAGTCAGCGAGCGAGGTTGAGACCTCGGACAGCGAAGCTGTAAAGCTCAGTAGTAGCAAGCTGTGAGACTCAGCGGTCCGAGATCATTTCTCCAAAGCTGTGGATCAGCGGTGTGTAGGGATCTAATCCCCGAAGCTGTGGATCAGCAGCTTGAAGCTGTGAATCAGTAGTAAGCCACACTTGGTTAAGTGTGGGGTGGATGTAGGTGAAAATCGAACCACCTAAAATTCCTGGTGTTCTGTGTGATTAGATTGCGAGTCTGAATCTTCATTGCTCGCGTTTGTTTGGCGTTTGGATGAATGCTTAAGTAATACATGCCTTCAATCGCTATAACTGCTATCTGAGATTGTTGCTAAAGCCTCTCTTCCAGTAGGTACATCAAAAGGTGTGGTTGAAAGGATAAGCAAAGCTTATCTGGAATTCGACATCTTGCGTGAGGATCAATCTCCGCCATCATACTATACCTGGATGTTTGGATAACTATCAGTGCTATCATCTGATCTCTTCTAATATTGTTGAAATTTACTTCTCTGGATTGAGCTACAGTCGTTTGTTTTTATTCCGCATTATTTTTTAACTACTGTAGAATTTCAAAGGGGCAGATCTATTCACCCCTCTTTAGATCTTAGTGTCCATCCGTTCCAACAGGTGGTATCAGAGCCTAACTCTCCCTTAGGGCCTCACATCCCGGAGAGGTTAGATATGGATGCTAAAGGTGTAGTAGCTGAGGGCCACTCAACTAGCAAGCCACCATTCTTTAATGGTAGTAATTATGCTTACTGGAAGAATAGGATGCATGTTTTTCTCCGTGCTAAGGATTATGAGATCTGGAAGGTTGTGAGTAAAGGTCCATTTGATTTACCTCCAGATGAGGAATTCTGGACTAAGGAGCATATCCAAAAGTCCACTCTGAATTGGGGAGCTATCAATGCTATACAATGTGCTCTCCATCCCACTGAATTCTCCACAGTTTCCTCCTGTACCACTGCTAAGGAGATGTGGGATAAGTTAGAAGTTATTTACGAAGGGATGTCTCAGGTTAGAGAAACAAAAGCTCTCTTTGAGTACGAGGCTTTCAAAATGAAGCATGAAGAGTACATATCTGAGATGTATGCTCGCTTGAATGTGATCACTAACAGTTTGAGAAGTCTAGGAAAGACCTATAGTGAGTATGAAATTGTTAGGAAAATTCTAAAGTCCCTGACACCCATCTGGCATACCAAGGCCACTGTAGTGGAGGAGTCCAGGAACCTTGCTACGACCACTGTAGATGAGCTTATCGGTTCTCTCATGACATATGAGTTGAACCTAAAGAAAACTGATGAGACTGAGAAGAGAAGGAAACCTTTAGCCCTTAATGTTAGCTCTAGCAAAGGGTCATCTAGTGAGTGCAGCTGTACTAGTTTTGAGGAAGATCAGGATGAGTTTGCTATGTTCACCAAGAAGTTCAAGAAATTCCTGAGGAAAGAAGGGAAAGGGCTAAGGAAAAAGTACTTCTCAGGAAAAAGACAGTCCAACATAAACCTGAACCTACCAAGAAAACTGATGCCATTATTTGTTACAACTGCAGGAAAGCAGGACATCTCAAAGCGGACTGTCCATAGCTCAAGGACAAGCAACCCGGGTGGAAGAACAAAAAGGCAAAAGCTATGGTTAGCACGTGGAGCGATGAAGAAGAAGGAAGTCAGAGAAGCTCTCTGACAGTGAGACAGAAGACAGAATATGCCTGATGGCAAAAAGTGATGATGAGGTAATTTCTTCCTTTGACAATTTGACTCAGAGTGAATGGGAGGATGCTTATGCTAAAATTTTAGATAAATATGAAGACATGCGTAGGGAGAATAGACACATAAAAAGGAAAATAAACTCATTAGCTAATGATACTTCCTTGTTTGATAAAATTACATGTCTGCAAATTGAAAATTTGTTGGTCTGTAAGGACTAGGTGTAAAGGTACAAACCTGATTTAGAGGGGGGGGGTGAATGAATCCCTCTTCAAAAATGCACAATTAAAACTGTAGCTAAACAGTGTTGCAGAATTTAACTCACATGAGACAGAAACAACTTAACAGCTCTTCAATAACAATTAGAGGATCAGATAAACTAAGCTTCTAATTGGCTAAACTGAGTAGATGTTCTAATGAAGCACACAACGGAACACTTAACCTGCACTCTCAGCAGACACAAGATCTATGCACTAGAGCTATGCCTAAGCATTCATCTAACATGAGTGGAGTCAACAGATAAGGAATTAGAGCGAGATCCTAAGCATGAATCTATCGAATCAGAATAGATAAACAAACTACAGCACACAGAAGATTTTTAGGTGGTTCGGTCTTCCAGACCTACGTCCACCCCACACTCCAACCAGAGTTTTGATTCTGCTGCCAAACAGCTTGACCCGCTGTGCACCACATCTTGCATCCGCTGAGCCTCGCAGCTTGCTTACAACCGCTGAGCAACACAGCTTGCTTCCGCTAAGCAATCACATATTGCTGTCTAGAGGAACCAATCCTCTGCAACGCTGAGCAACACAGCTTACTTTCAGAACAAAGGTTTAGAAAACTGAAACAAAGAAAACGCGAAACAAAAGCTGAAAAATATAGCACTCCAAGGAGCAGATTGGCTTGGATCTGATCCAGAGGCCAGCAACAAATCTGATCTTTAAGATGGAACCAGCTGCTTCAACTTCGATCACTATCTCTATGAACTCTCTCTATTCTTCCTCTACTTCTTTCTTACTAACTGACACTCTCTTCCTTGGCTTCTCTCTTTCTCTCTGCTTCTTTCTCTCTCACGGACTTCTTCTTGTCTCTCTCTTTCTTTTTCCCTTCAGCTCTGCTTTTCTTATGCTCTTCATCTCTCCTCAGATCCTTCTTCTCTCTACTCTTGTCTTCTACTTTGATCACAGAGAAGGCCTTCTTATATGGCTTCAGATCTGAGACCCACGAGCTCACACATTGGGCGCGTGGAGGGAGCACTCCCGCCAAGAGAATTCTGTAATGCCTTAGCCACGTGTCAGCATCTCGGCGTTGTGACTAACCACGTGGCAGATTCTTCCATCCGATTCCTTGCCTCGGATCACGAACCCTTTAATCTGGTACTTTAACTTCCACGTAGAGTATGCTCACAGGTTGTAGGTTCGTCCAGCACATGCTCGACCAAGTCACTGGCCTGGGAAACAACTGGAAGTGTTAGCTGTTCGTGCTAGCACAGACTTCATAAAGTAACGTACGAATATGCATAGACCTTAGGTAATATAACAAAACATGCATAGTCATATAGCAAGACATGCACAGACATCAGGTAACGTGTAACAAAGTATGCATAGACCATGAGTGTGCAACAGAAAGAAGTGTGCACTGACCGTGTATCACACAAGTAAAGAATGTGCAAGAATTTTGATAACATAAAGGAAACATGCATGGACTCTAAATGACACGTACTATCACTCCCCGAGCATTTATTACAGCGGAAGACTAACTCGAGGAACGTGAACAGTCGGTATGGTAAGCCTCTTGCAAGTAAGAACAATCAGAGCGTAAGATAATCACACACATAAATGCAATTGCACAATATTTACTCAACTCCAACTTTCAATTCATTATCAATCAAATATCAAATACAATCACTAGTCTTCATCATACTAGACTCAAGAAATAAGAAAATTGCATAGACTCAATCTAAACAATGTAGACTTTCTAAGTCTTCCCTCATTCTTCATTCACTCTCGGACCCGCTATTTGAACATTCCAAACCCGATCCTGACATACTTCCATCTCCTGAAAGATTGGAAATAGGTAACGAGCACACTTGCCCAGTAGGTATCTTCGCATCAACATGAAGGCACTATAAAGTAATTAACATTTTTGCTCTAGAGGAATAAGGTAAAATCATGCGAATGCGATAAATCATAAGTAAACAAAGTAACAAGATGATCATGTAAGATATAATGAACAAGTATGAACTAGCAAGAATGTAACAAGAATGGCCTTTCATGAACAATAATGTACTAGCAAGTCACATACTCATCACCCAAACATCTTTTACTTATGAGCAAGTATTTGGTGAATTTCTGTGGAATATCACGTAACAAGCAAGAAAGTCATGTACGTATATCATGGATTTTCACTTCACGAGCTGTGGATATTTCACTTATTTATAGAGAAAGTACTCCCATCGCAATGCGATGCCAGTAGCATCATACCCCATGGTTTACAGTATATTTCCGACAATCAGTTGAGGGGACTAGCATAGAGCCATTGTGATAGGTTCGGTGCAAGGATTCAGAGGGGGGGTGAATGAATCCCACCCTTAAAAAATTTTCGCTCAATAAAAGACTAGCAGAAGCAGAAGCAGAAGAATGCAATCAACTCTCAGCACGGATAGAAACAAGAATGCATAAAGCAATCTGTGAAGGGGGTAGAAGATAAGGAACAAGCGCACAAGCCCAATCACACAGCACAGAAGATTTTTAGGTGGTTCGGTCACCAAGACCTACATCCACCCCTCACTCCCAACCGGAGTGAGGATTCCACTAGTAACGCTAGTACAGCAGACTCAGTCTGCAAACACTTGCTGCCAAACAGCTTGACTAGGGGAACAGCCTCCCCTCTTCCTGCAGACCGGAGGGACACCCCAAGTGACTCCCAGCCACTTGGAAACCAGAGACCGAAGTCTCTCTTCCTCCAAACCAGGAGGGAACCCACCAGTGACTCCCCGTCACCAGCAAACCAGAGGTCGCAGACCTCTCTTCCTCTAGACCAGGAGGGACCCCTGGACTTGCAACCCACAAGCCCAGAACCGGAGATCAGATCTCCCTTCTCCCGAGTCCACAGGAGGAACCCGATCCCCAACAGGGCAGTCGAAAGAACAAGGATTAACCAAATGAAAAAGGAAAAATAAGAAAGAAAAATACACAGCGATTAGAAAGCTGTAAAGAAAGATAACATAGATGTGGCTCGCATGGAGCTGACTGGCCTGGATTTGATCCACGGTCTAGTAGACAGATCTTCAGGTAAGCTTCTCTTCCCTCTCACTTTCTTTTTCTTCTCTGCTGCACTTTTCTTCTTCTCTCGATCTCTGCTCTCCTTTTCTCTCTTTCTCTTTTTCTTCTCTTCTCTTCTTCTCGGTGGCTCTCTGTCTCTCTCTTTCTTTTCTTCACTCTTTTCTTCTTTGCTTCTTTCTTCTTTCACTCTCTGCTGCTCTCTCTTCTCTTCTCTTCTCTACAACTCTTCTCTTCTGCTGGATCACTCTAGTTTCTCAGGGAGGCTCTTTCTCGTCTGGTCTCACTCAAATTTCTTTACTGTAACCTTGGAGCTCCTCTTTCTTAGTAGATGGTGAGGTAGTGCTTTTATAAGCGATCAGGAGGGTTCATGCGAGGCGTGTGCTTCCCGCGCTCGATCCAGAACCTTCTTGCCACGTGCCCTTATAGCATTGGTTCCTTTAGTATTGGATCACGTGCAGCCCAGACACCGGGGAATATTCTTCCTCGGACCACCTTCTTCTTTTTGTTTTTCTTCTTCTCTGCAAAGAAATTAAAACCATTAAAACTCAGGGCCACAAAAATTAAAACTACATGAGGTATGTGATAGCAATACGAGATGCACTATACTGAGAACGACACGAGATACACGAGATGACTACAGAACGAAATAGAGAGAGAATGACACGAGGTCAGATGAGAACAGCACGAGGTGAGAGGAAATAACACGGAGTGAAACGATAGAAACACACGATCAGAGGAACCTTGGACGAAGATAGAAAGAAGCAACACGAAGACACAAATATAAAAACAACATGAAGACACAAAAACAACAACACGAAGACACAAACACAGAAACAACACGAGGACATAAAAAAATGACTCGAATACAAAATCGCTCGAACTTACGAACGACTCGAAGACGAGGACGACACGGACTAAAACCAACTCGAAGATGAAAACATAACCCTACACGAAGTGTGGTCACAAAGCAAGAAAGGACACGGGGTCTAGAAAAAATAACACGAAGACAGAAGACAGGACCGGCTACAACGACACGTGATAAAACAGTGAAAGTAGGAAAATGACTCGAGTAACTACAGTAAATGACACGAAAACACAAGAGCAAAAATAAAAAGGATGACTCGAGATGAGAAACTAAATACTGAGGAAAGGACACGAGGTTCACAGAAAAATGACTCGAAGTTCATCAGAACAAATCGAGCTGCTTCAGTAAACAGCACGAAGACAATCAACAAACATAGTTGGAACAACACGACGTACAAAAGGACAACATGAAATGTAGTGAACACAAACAACATGAAGTATGAAAGGAACAGTACGGACATACAAGGTACTACCTCATAGCAGTTTTCCTGTTAATCATGGAAATTTCAAATGCATAACATTATGCAAGATAGCTGATTAAAATGACAATATTTAACATAGTGATGCTCATCATCAAAACACTAGGGAAGTCACAAACAAGAAAGCTGTGAACAACAAGGCATATTGTACAGACTTTGATCAATATGCATCAGACGACTGTGTATGGACTTGAAGACCCTTAGCCAATGTATAGACTTCAAGTGGAGACCAATGTGTAGACTTCACGTGAAAGCCCAATGTGCAGACTTGAGCTATGCAAGTTACAATGTCGATGTATGGACTTTGTGAATGTTCAGACTTGAATGCTCGACTAGTGTACAGACTTGCAGAGCCGACCCCAATGTATAGACTTGAGGAATTGAAGCCAATTTACAGACTTGTCGAATGGCTCAGTAATGTATAGACTTGGAGCCTTAAGACGCAGCATGAGACGCTGGCTGAGACGGACGCTGTACATACTTGATGCATGTGAACAGTGAGACGGATGTATAGACTTGATGAACTACAACATGAACATATCAGCAGAGAAGTAATGCACAGAACAGAAATCAAGCACAAACTAATTTATCACAACATGACTCAAGCATACACATGCATTCTTCACAATTCAGACATGGCACACTCATGCAATCTCCCACAGAATAGATCAGACATATTCAAGACAATGTGGTGACTCATTCATGTTGCTATCATTAAAACACCACATCATCAACAAAGCACAAGGGGCCAACAATCTCCCCCTTTTTGATGATGGCAACATAATGAGTCACACTGACTCATCAAACTATTCTCCCCCTTTGACATAATCAAAAAGAAGGGAAATGGTTTGATAGTCAAATGCAGCACACAAAAGCAGCACATAAATGCAGAGAATGAGTCATGGTTCTTTAAAATGAAGATCTCCCTTATGACAATGAAACAGCTCTCCCCCTATCAACATGCATGATTGACTACTCGCCCCTTAAATGTAAATAAACCATAACTCCCCCTGAAGCACAGGAATGGACTCTGGTTATCCAATAAATCAATCTGAAATCAGTCATTACCAAGAATCTGAATTCTGGTGAAAATACCATGGAATCAGAACTTATTGCAGAACAAGATGGAAGATTCCAACAGTGTGGAGAGAAATACAACTCAGGAAACAATCTGAAATCCACCACCATAAGGATTCTAAAGTTCAGAAGGCTGCAAGTGAACAAGGTAATAATGGGAGTGGCACCTCACATTTGTATGGTCAGAAAAATGCAGATGAAATAAGTCAACTTTTAAGAGAGGAGTTGACTATACAGTTTTTGTTGATCATGCATGAATCTGATCATGAGGGATTTGAATGCATACATCACTTCAATAAGTCTTAAAAGATGTAGACTCTTCTATCATAAAGAGTTATGAAGTGACAACTTAACCAATCTGATTTAATTTTGATGTATACCAAATTTGTCAAATTAAACTCAATACTCATATCTGAATCCAAGTTCTAATAAAGGTGAACCAATTATTCAGATAACACTCAAAAAATCAATCATCTTTTATCTTACACACATGATCTCAATGACTCTTTCAAGAGTTACACAGATTAGTATTGATGTTAAGCACTTTTTTAAGAACATGGGTTGACAAATTTTTAAGATAATTTTATTTGAAGCACATTATATTTTTCCTGAGCAATTTAAGTTGATCAACACCTTTTTACATGAGACACAACAAGTCTTAGTTGAAGTGACCCAATTACTCAGTGTGATAACTGTTATTGCCTCTCACTTTGAGAGCAGAGTTAGCAATATAAGTGTCTTTTTACATGAGAAGACACCTTTATCAGAGGCCAGACTCCCCAGATACTTAACACAAATAAGCTATTTCTCTGTGAGGTTTTGTTTCACTAAATTTTTATCAGAGATAACTATGGCACCTCATGACTTGAGTTACTTTATTTCATTGATAAAGAACTCAGTTTCTCAGTGACAAGTCATTACTCTGAATTCATAATTTTTCATTTAGTCAGCTTTTTCAAGTTAATGTTTAACCACAACACCCACTCTATGTATCTCTACCAAAGTAGCCTTGATTACAAATTTTCAGATATCAGATGAGAGACTTTAAGGATTACATGACATAAGAGGTTAAAGTTTATTAAACCTTATCATTCAGATATTTTCAATTCACTTAATTACAAAGCTGAGAATATATTAATCTTATATCCGTCTGATTCAGTGATAATTCTTAAACCTATATGATAGGAGTTTCTACCAAAAACTCAGACTGAATTGCATGACATGCAGCTTAAGTTCCTCAGATCAGAACAATAAATTTAGCTGACCAACAACTCAATAATGGAGCCAAAATAGTCACACCAGCTAAGAGGTATATGAAGGAAGAGTACTAGCTGGTGAAAGAATCAATCAGCAAGAGAGAATAAAAGTTTAAAGTCAATAGCAGAGTTGAATTTCAGTCAGACAAAATGAGACACTCCTTCTTCAACAGATTGAGGATTAGTAGCCAAATTCTCAGATTCAAGAAGGTATGAATTCAAAATAGTCAATTGATGATTTGAAAGAGTGTAGAGTGAGAATTTCAAATAGTGTCAACAATGTGATAATGCTCCCCCTTGTCTATATGCAGTGACTCACATAAGACTCAACAAGCTCCCCCTGAATTGATGCAATTTATGCAAGATGATTATTCAAACGTCAGAGCATTCTTTATTCAGAGAGCATCATGCTAGAGCAATCAACTTTTCAAGATAATTCAATTTAGCACAGACAGATTATTATGATATGCATTGATCAAAAACAGTTCGACTCCCCCTGACTATATGCATGAAATGTATTGAAATCACATCACATGATATCAAATTTAGCATTCAGATATGATTCATGCAAATTAGACAGAAGAGAGTTACTATAAGCATGATTGTTCAATTCATATTTCAGAAAACTTCAGTTTAGCACCAACAGATCAACATGATATGCAATACACTGCTCTATATGACTCGACCCATGGTACTGGGCGAATTGGTCCAAGGACCACCTCACACATGGCAGTAGCATCCAGACATACTCCATCTGCCCTTCAGCACTGTTCCATCTAATATACCATGATGGTCATGCAAATCAGTGCAATACAACATGCAGGGAGTTTCACATATCATGCATCATGACATAGATATGTAATGCATTCAGAGGTAAACTACAATTATTTCCATGTGCATTTCAGATTTTCAATTAGATTCAGTTAGATGATGCACAAAAGAATTAATCATGATATGTAGGCATTTAGAGCACACAAATTCAGAAGATAGAATTTAAGCAGAGTTTTTAGAGCTAACCTGAAATGTAGTCATGGGGTTTTCATTCTTGAGTGCCTTGGTTGATTAACCCCATTTATTCATTTCCAAGGCACACCTGCAACAGCTGGATTATTTTGATCCTGCAGGAACCCAAGAAGTCTTGGGTCCTGAATTAATAGTGACATTCCTAGCAGGTATGGTAGCCAACTTCTGTGCATGAAGGTCATCAATTCTCATCACATGACAATCATTCATTGAATGACCTATCTGACCACAGTAGTGGCATGATGCAGCAGTTCTGAAATTTATTTTGTGCACATTCCTATGAGCAGGAGTTCTAAATGCATATGCATGGAAATTTTTGTTAACCGAATTAAAATTCTGTTTACTAAAACTAGTCTGGCTCTGGTATCCTGCCAGCCAACAGGTTACAGCCCTGTGACCTGACTTTCCACAGTTAAAGCATGCAATATGCTGAACTTTTGAACCAAGAATATTTCCATGAGAGGCATTGTTTACAAGGAATTTATTGAAACCAAAACCATTTCTATTTACAGGGAATTTAATAAATTCAGAGTTAGATTTCTTTCCCTGAGCATGCCAACAATTTTCAACCATGTGGCCCAATTTGCCACAATGAAAACATTGAATGTTCTTTTTATGAGATGCATGATTTTTAGCATGGAACAGTTTATCATGCATTTTTCTAGCAGAAAGGTCATCATATTTCATTAATTTGCATTCATGCATGATATGACCTTCTTTGTAACAATAAAAACATTTTATTCTTCTCTTTTGATCATGAGAATGTTTCTTCATTTTAGAATTCCTAGCATGAATTCTATTAGATTTCAAATCATCATTTCTCATGACAAAACAATCAGCAATTTCATGACCAAACTTACCACAGTAAAAGCATTTTACACTTTTGACACCAGATTTGTTGGCCTGAACTTTCTTAGCATGCTGATTATTATCATTCTTTTTCAAAACTTTTCTTTTCTCCTTCGTTTTCTTATTTTCCTGATTAGCATGCACACTTAAAGAAAAAATTGAAGTGCTAGCTAACTCAGAGCTACGCACAAATGTTGTATACAGTCTTTTTCTCTCTTCCTGCTTACTACCTCCATCAAAGACTTTCTTCTTAAAAGCATCCTTCAGATTTTCTTTATTCTTAAGAGACTCAAACAGGGAATTGTTCAGTTCAGTGATTTCATTTTTGAGAGAAGAAATGAGCATTTCAGAATCTGTGATCTTTTCATTAAGTAAGACATTAATGGCTTTGTAGCTATCAATCTCTTCTATCAATGTGCTCACTCTCTCACATTCATTTTCAACTAAATTCTTCCCCTTTTCAAGCATTAAGAGTCTCTCAGACATGGCAGAATTTAGCAACCTCAATTCTTCATTTTCTTTTCTTATTTGTTCATTCTGAACTAGTTCATTAGTTAATATTTGATCATTTCTTAATGAATTCAGCTTATCTTCTAGTTCAGGAATCTTGGCAGTAAGTTCATCATTTTTATTTTCCAATAAAGAGATTTGTTCCTTACTCATATTCAGATCAGCTAAGCACATATCATGAGATGTTTTTAGTCTTTGACAGTTTTCACAGGAAACATTAGAGTTAATCTGTTCACATCTCTTTTTCAACCTTCTATTTTCAGATTTTAATTTCTTGGATACTTTGAACAAATCTTCATACATCACTATCAATTCATCAAAGGAATATCCATCTGATTAAGAGCTTACATGAGATGAGATCTCATCTTCATCATCCCGGTTGGCCATCAAGCAGCTATCACCTTGCTAATTATGCGCAGAGACGACTCTGTCATATATTTCCTTTCCAGATGTGCACCTGAGAGCAAGAGGGTACATATCAGTATTGATTGCATCTCTTAAGATGTTAAGGATTATGACATTGTCACGGTTCTTTATACTGTCCTCTTTAGACCACTTGGTCTCATCATGAGGCAGTTTGTGTGGGCCTTTAGATAGTAGCCTCCATAGTTTGGGATCTATGGAGTCTACGTACACACATAGGCCTCCTAGCCAACTATCAAAGTTAGAACCGTCATAAACCGAAGGTCGACCCATTTGAGTAAGAGGCAACCAGATTCAGCGCAGTAGACCAGATGACAGGGAATGTAGCAGAACCAGATGAGCAAAGCAATGCACAAGTCGATGAAACAAAATATCGAGCACTGAAAGCACACTCTGAAATGCACCAAGGACTAGCAGGATCCTCTGCAGATTATTAGATCTATTTAGTCAGAGACCCGCTCTAATACCAATTGATAGGTTCGGTGCAAGGATTCAGAGGGGGGGTGAATGAATCCCACCCTTAAAAACTTTTCACTCAATAAAAGACTAGAACATTATCAAATGCAAGATAGATAGTCTGATGGACAAATTGAATTTTCTTTTAAACCAATGAGCAAATATATATAAGGCTCACCTAAATAAGCAACTAGCAGAAGCAGAAGAATGCAATCAACTCTCAGCACGGATAGAAACAAGAATGCATAAAGCAATCTGTAAAGGGGGTAGAAGATAAGGAACAAGCGCACAAGCCCAATCACACAACACAGAAGATTTTTAGGTGGTTCGGTCACCAAGACCTACATCCACCCCTCACTCCTAACCGGAGTGAGGATTCCACTAGGAACGCTAGCACAGCAGACTCAGTCTGCAAACACTTGCTGCCAAACAGCTTGACTAGGGGAACAACCTCCCCTCTTCGTCCAGACCGGAGGGACACCCCAAGTGACTCCCAGCCACTTGGAAACCAGAGACCGAAGTCTCTCTTCCTCCAGACCAGGAGGGAACCCACCAGTGACTCCCCGTCACCAGCAAACCAGAGGTCGCAGACCTCTCTTCCTCCAGACCAGGAGGGACCCCTGGACTTGCAACCCATAAGCCCAGAATCGGAGATCAGATCTCCCTTCTCCTGAGTCCACAGGAGGAACCCGATCCCCAACAGGGCAATCGGAAGAACAAGGATTAACCAAATGAAAAAGGAAAAATAAGAAAGGAAAAATACACAGCGATCAGAAAGCTGTAAAGAAAGATAACATAGATGTGGCTCGCATGGAGCTGACTGGGCTGGATTTGATCAACGGTCCAGTGACAGATCTTCAGGTAAGCTTCTCTTCCCTCGCACTTTCTTTTTCTTCTCTGCTGCACTTTTCTTCTTCTCTCGATCTCTGCTCTCCTTTTCTCTCTTTCTCTTTTTCTTCTCTTCTCTTCTTCTCGGTGGCTCCTTGTCTCTCTCTTTCTTTTCTTCACTCTTTTCTTCTTTGCTTCTTTCTTCTTTCACTCTCTGCTGCTCTCTCTTCTTTTCTCTTCTCTGCAACTCTTCTCTTCTGCTGGATCACTCTAGTTTCTCAGGGAGGCTCTTTTTCGTCTGGTCTCACTCAAATTTCTTTATTGTAACCTTGGAGCTCCTATTTCTTCGTAGAGGGTGAGGCAATGCTTTTATAAGCGATCAGGAGGGTTCATGCGAGGCGTGTGCTTCCCGCGCTCGATCCAGAACCTTCTTGCCACGTGCCCTTATAGCATTGGTTCCTTTAGTATTGGATCACGTGCAGCACAGACACCGGGGAATATTCTTCCTCGGACCACCTTCCTCTTTTTGTTTTTCTTCTTCTCCTGCAAAGAAATTAAAACCATTAAAACTCAGGGCCACAAAAATTAAAACTGCATGAGATATGTGATAGCAATACGAGATGCACTATACTGAGAACGACACGAGATACACGAGATGACTACAGCACGAAATAGAGAGAGAATGACACGAGGTCAGATGAGAACAGCACGAGGTGAGAAGGAAATAACACGGAGTGAAACGATAGAAACACACAATCAGAGGAACCTTGGACGAAGATAGAAAGAAGTAACACGAAGACACAAATATAAAAACAACATGAAGACACAAAAACAACAACACGAAGACACAAACAAAGAAACAACACGAGGACATAAAAAAATGACTCGAATACAAAATCGCTCGAACCTACGAACGACTCGAAGATGAGGACGACACGGACTAAAACCAACTCGAAGATGAAAACATAACCCTACACGAAGTGTGGTCACAAAGCAAGAAAGGACACAAGGTCTAGAAAAAACAACACGAAGACAGAAGACAGGACCGGCTACAACGACACGTGATAAAATAGTGAAAGCAGGAAAACGACTCGAGTAACTACAGTAAATGACACGAAAACACAAGAGCAAAAATAAAAAGGATGACTCGAGATGAGCAACTAAATACTGGGGAAACGACACGAGGTTCACAGAAAAATGACTCGAAGTTCATCAGAACAAATCGAGCTGCTTCAGTAAACAGCACGAAGACAATCAACAAACCTAGTTGGAACAACACGACGTACAAAAGGACAACACGAAGTGTAGTGAACACAAACAACACGAAGTATGAAAGGAACAGTACGGACATACAAGGTACTACCTCATAGCAGTTTTCCTGTTAATCATGGAAATTTCAAATGCATAACATTACGCAAGATATCTGATTAAAATGACAATATTTAACATAGTGATGCTCATCATCAAAATACTAGGGAAGTCACAAACAAGAAAGCTGTGAACAACAAGGCATGTTGTACAAACTTTGATCAATATGCATCAGACGACTGTGTATGGACTTGAAGACCCTTAGCCATGTATAGACTTCAAGTGGAGACCAATGTGTAGACTTCACGTGAAAGCCCAATGTGCAGACTTGAGCTATGCAAGTTACAATGTCAATGTATGGACTTTGTGAATGTTCAAACTTGAATGCTCGACTAGTGTACAGACTTGCAGAGCCGACCCCAATCTACAGACTTGAGGAATTGAAGCCAATTTACAGACTTGTCGAATGGCTCAGCAATGTATAGACTTGGAGCCTTAAGATGCAGCATGAGACGCTGGCTGAGACGGACGCTGTACATACTTGATGCATGTGAACAGTGAGACAGATGTATAGACTTGATGAACTACAACATGAACATATCAGCAGAGAAGCAATGCACAGAACAGAAATCAAGCACAAACCAATTTATCACAGCATGACTCAAGCATACAAGAGGTATAGTTGATCAAACATTATTTACCAAGGTAAGCCATCCAGATATTCTTATCATTCAGATTTATGTGGATGACATTGTGTTTTGGTCAACTAACCCCAAATTGTGTGAGGAATTCTCTCAAATAATGACTGATGAATTTGAAATGAGCTCAATGGGTGAGCTCAAACTATTTCTTGGACCGCAGGTTACACAAACAGAAGATGGCACCTTCATCTCTCAGTCCAAATATGTAAAGAACTTATTAAAGAAGTACAAAATGGACAACCTCAAGGAAATAGCTACTCCAATGTGTACCTCAACCAGTTTGGATGAAGTTTCTAAAGGTAAACCTGTGGACCAAAGGCTATACAGAGGTATGATCGGATCTCTTCTCTATCTTACATCATCTAGGCCTGATATACAATTTGCTGTGTGTTTATGCTCTAGATTTCAGGCCAGTCCTAAAGAAAGTCACTTTAAAGCTGTGAAAAGGATTTTTAGGTATTTACTAGGCACCCAAGAACTAGGTCTCTGGTATCCTGCTAAGTGTGAGTTATAGCTTCTAGCCTACACTGATACAGACTATGCTAGGTGTCGAGTATATAGAAAAAGCACCAGTGGCTACTGTCAATTCCTTGGTGGCTGTCTAGTGTCTTGGGCATCTAAGAAGCAACCCACTGTAGCATTATCCACAGCTGAAGCTGAGTATGTTGTAGTATGTAATTGTGCAGCCCAAGTACTTTGGATTAAGCACCAACTGGCTGATTATCAGATAAATCTGGGATGCATTCCACTTTTATGTGATAATACTAGTGCTATATGCCTTGCTAAAAATCATGTTCACCATTCTAGGACTAAGTATATAGAGATAAAACATCATTTTCTTAGAGATGCTGTAAATAAAAATGAGATTGAAATGAATTTCATAAAAACTGAAAAAAAATTGCTGATATTTTTACTAAGCCTCTTGGGAATGAAAATTTTAAGTTTCTTAGAAGAGAACTTGGCTTATGTAAATTTCAGCATGATGAATGATTGTTTAACTGCTGTGAATAAAATTTCTGATGTGGACTTGCATTTGATTGCTTGGATAATTCATGTGGATGTGAATATTGAAACAGACTCATAATCATTACTGAACATGCATGTAGAACTGTCCTGCATTACATTTCTCTACATAACCGTGGTATATTAAATAGTAGGCTACTAAAGGGCAGGGAAATCTGTCTGGAGGTTCTTACTATGTGTGAGATGGTCCTTGAGACCAGGTTCTCCGCCTAGTACCATGGGTTATATTGATTGATAGGGGAGTCTGAATGAGCATGAATTTCAAAATACTTTGTTCAGTGTTCAAAGAAAACATTGCATATATTCAGGGGGAGCTTGTCGAGTATTTTCATGGCTTTGTATATCATTCATTCATGACCTATGCATAAGCTCTCACTCAATTAATTCTTGCCTTTCATTAGCAAATTGCATGCATATAGACAGGGGGAGTATTGCTAGAAATTTAGAGTGATTTTAACTTTCTTGAAGTCATTCAACCTTTAACTCTGAATACTTGTCTCTGACATTATGGCAATCTGTTGGTCAGTTTTGATTTCTAAGCAGTAGAAAATGGACTTCTTCATTTATAAGAATTTGAATTGTTCAAAGACTGATGTAATGGTTTAAATCTTATAATGGTTGGAGTTTAAAGATTGCAATCAGTATATAAGTAAGTTGAAAATTGATAAAACTCTCAACCTCTTTCTTATTTCATGTCAGACAAAGCTAATCATATCTGAAATCTGAAAACTCATCTGAAATCATGTTAGAGAGGTTAAGTATGTCAGACAAATGGCGCGACGGGATCCCGGCGCGACGGGAAGCTAAAGGGCTATCGGCGCGATAGGCAACCGACGTGGCTGGGACGAAGGGGCAGTCGGCGCGGTGGGCTTCTCGGCGCGCCCTTCACCCGGCGCGAGATTGGCACCGGGAGGGGACGGCGCCAGGAGTCATGTGGCGCCGGGAGCCGTTTCTTTGTTGGTTTTCTCAGGTCTTGTGAGGGTTTCTTCATTTAATGGGGACCTCAGGGTGATGGATGAATGGAAACAGAGGATCAGGGTGGCTTCCTTCACGAGGGGGTCCAAGGAGATCACCAATTACGAGATGTATTCCCTGTGATGACAAGATGTCATGAGATGATGTAGCTCAGGCTATCGCCGTATTGAGGGGTTAGATACGCAATTCCCGATGAAACATCGTGCCGTGTCGTAGAGTAAAGCTCTGGGTAAAATTTGACGGCATCTCCCCTTACTTTGGGAGTGTGCCAAGAGAATATTATAGGCTATCTACTCACAAGTGTCGGAGTAGAAACCGAAATGAGTGCCGGGCGTAGCCCGAGATTCAAAGGGTCCAGATCACATGGGACTTCATCCCTTTGTTATAATATCCCCGATGCAGTCAACGGAGAGCCTGCAATGGCAGGGCTCCGTGGCTCAATGGGTTGTAGAATGTGGGGGAATTCAGCCCCTTTGATATGGCTCCCGTGAGGACAGAGGAAAGGGTGATGCCTCTCCACAGGAAGATAGGGCATTTAAAGCAATGATGGCACGGCCTGATGGCATCGGCGCGAACATATTAAGATGGCCATCCTTAGCATAGAAGGGATGAAGGTATTGGCGAGAAGAATAATATGGCTTTCGGCGTGAAGGCTTGAAGTTCAACCGGTGTGGCTAGCCCTCGGCGCGAAACGTGCGCCGAGAGGGGCTCATGCCGGGAGGCTTTTTGAAGTGGGGGTTTTAAGGGTTTGTTAAGGCAGAGGCTTTGAGCATTCGAAGCGAGGAGGTTTATTCAGCAACCTGGGCTATTTATTCGGATGATAGCAGAGAGGAGGCTTCGAGGGGGATACGAACTCTCTTCTGGGGCCTCACTAGGAGCAGAGCCATGAACCAGAACTCCTGAAGATATTCCTCTCCATTCCACATACGAGGAGCCATGAGATAGACTGTCTCAGGCCCTTGAAATGTGGCTGGGGGTAGTGATAAAGAACGATGGCAAAGAAGCCTCAATAGATAGAAGAAATTAAACATAAGACATTTGCAGCTGGCGGTAGCCGTATATAGATTAAAACCTCGGATACAGAGGTAAGCGGAAGAGAATGATCCAGCATATCAGAACTCATCCCATTCTTTTATTAACTACTTCAGCCAAATGGCTTACACATATGCGATTTAAGAGAGAGAAATCTAACCCAAAAGGAAAAGAAATCCGAACTTCATCCCTGCAAACAGGGTTACATTAGCATTCGATGCTACTAGAGCAAAGATGCTCGAAAGCGAAAAAAAAAAAGAGGAATACTCAAACGGACGGAGAAGAGAGAGAGAGAGCAAAGAAGCTGCAGTTGCACGGCCCTCACACCTGGATTCTCTCCTCGAACCCCTCTCTCTTTCTTCAGCTTCTATGAAGGGCGCTCGAGCTCCCCCCTTTCTTTTGGTGGCTAAGCACCCTCTTCTTTTCTTCTCGAAGATCTCTCTCCTTTTTTCTTCGAAGGATCCTCCTCTTCTTTTCTCCTATTTTTCTGTTCGAAGGGCCGCCCTCTTATAGAGGCCAGTCCCTCACCCTTTTGGCCTGAGCTTCCCGGCCCGCCAGCATCATCTTCCCAGCGTGGCGGACCTCGGCGCATCCCATTTCACCTTTGGGTTTGGCCCACTTCCCTGTCATTTGGCCCATTCGACCCAGGATCCACTCAGTGGACTCCTTTTGACAGTGGGACTCTTGGCATGTATATATTAAGACTCCATGGGACTGTTTACACCTTGCATTCACAAACATGTGCGAGGCACTGTACATCCCATTTCAGGAGTATCAGAGATGTCTGAACATCTGTTTCAGCAGGCAGATGGTTGCCTGAATGGTGGTATAGTTTTATCAGTCTGACTATCTGAATGACAGCAGTACTGGACAGCGACCTAGCCAAAGACGGCATTAGTCGAACAACATGATAGGGGTAGTGGGTTTCTTCTATTCAGACTCTCAGATCTCCCAGGGATGGTACATGAGCTGTGCCCTCGACTGATCTTCAAAATTGTGAATCTACTATGGTCTCTTCTGGTATATTTTAGGTGTCAACAAATGCCCCCCACCCGTAGGTGGCGTGAGCGAAGCGTGAGTGACACGGGACATGCGGGTGTACATCACGTCACACACTGCGCTTCGTGGCCTCTTCAGGCCTGCTCCTGCGCATTGGCTATTCTTTTGACTCTGAGTCTTCATTCTGCTTGTGTGATTTCCATGCTTTATAAGCAAATTTGGATGAACACCAGCATTTTTGGTTTGATCCGGTGATAGTATCACCCCTGGTGGGATAATTGGCCCCATGGAGGCTTCCGACACTACCTTCTCGGCGCGGTGGTGGCCTCGGCGTGGGAATTCTTGGCGCGGTGGCGCTCTCGGCGCTGTGACGCTCTCGGCACGCCTTCTGGCATTTTTGACTTTTGGCGTAGAGGCCGTTTCGGCGCGCTTTTTGGCGCGCTCAACCGTCGGCGCGACCCCCATCTCGGCGTTCCTTTTGGCTGGGCCGATATAGGCGCCGAGAGGGGGAGAGTCTCGCTCTGGCGTCGACGATAGAATTGAGGGCTGAGGCCAACCCGCAAAGGGGGTCTGCTTTTGTATCGGCGGCCAAAATGACGATCGCGCCTGATTCTGCAGCTCCATTTGTGCCGGAGACAGAGTTAGAACCTCCGTCCCTCCTAGGCTCTGTGGAAGGAAGCCCTGACAGGAGTCTGACGGAGCAGGAACATGCTGCCGTGGTATCTGCTTCTTCGACTTTGGTGACCGTTCCATCTTCCTCTTCTGAGCCGGATACCGGCTTATGGGCTTCTATAGACGGGGAAGTGACTTTCGAGGTGCCTCCGGTAGCTTCCCTGGGCATTACCTCATCGGAGGAATTTGTTTGGCAGCATCTAGAGATGTTGCGTCAGGTTGTGGAATCTCAGCCGACACTATCTTACTCCCAATTGAAGGAGGTAGCTGTGCGACTGACGATCGGACTGCAGGCATTAGGCTGCCCTTTAGACATCTGGGCCCAGTGGGTGCTTTTCCTGCTGAAATTTGTGAACCGTCGGGATTTTCTTGAGAAGATGATGGGCGATTGGCTGGCGGCCCTCAAGCTGCAGAAAGCTGACTGTCAGGCGGAGCTGACGTCTCTGACCTCTGATCTTCAAGAGAGCAGGGCTCAGGTTGAGGCTTCCGCAACCCAGGCACATATTCTACGTAGCCGACGGGAAGACCTCCGTGCTGAATTGGCTACCGTAGAGGCTGAGATACCGCGGCTGGAGGCTGCGGAAGTCCAAGGCATCGAGAGAACTTCTTTGCTGGAGGGCCGAGTTGCGTCTTTGGAGAATGAGGTGACTCGGGTTCAGGAAGAGGAAACGCAGCTCCATGAACTGGGGGCGGCTCCTCATGTTGGGCTTATTGACTTTGCAGATATTTTCAGACGATTATAACTGATCCGCCTTTGTAATCTGTCCCCTCAGAAGGGCTCCTTTTGTATTCACTTCCCCGTTTTGTAATGGAATAGAAGTCTCCTTCACTATATAATTTTTTGGTGTCCACGTTCACACTCACATTTTGTAGTGTCTTGTGGCAATTTTGGCGACCTGCTTGGAAGTACCTTCGTGTCCGTGTCGCAGGAGAGCGTCCACCCTTTCAAAGAAAGGATGGGGGCCTCGCTCCACCGCGGGACGAGGTTCTAGAGGCTGCCAGGTTGGCGCAGACGTAGGTCTTGCTGACAAGAGGCATCGAAATCGTGACTGCTGGTTGCTTGTGGTAATTCCATTATTGACCCTGATTGGGGGAGATGTTGACCATCCTTGTCGATGGTGACAAGGGTCGAAGGGGTAGATGGCATTACCGATGGTGACAAAAACCAGAAGGGTAGCGACCGGTCTTGCCGATGATGACAAGGGTCGAAAAGGGTAGACAGTATTACCGATGGTGACAAAAATCGAAAAGGGTAGCGACCGATCTTGCCGATGGTGACAAGGGTCGAAAAGGGTAGACGGTATTGCCGATGGTGACAAAAATCGAAAAGGGTAGCGACCGATCTTGCCGATGGTGACAAGGGTCGAAAAGGGTAGACGGTATTGCCGATGATGACAAAAATCGGAAAGGGTAGCGACCGATCTTGCCGATGGTGACAAGGGTCGAAAAGGGTAGACGGTATTGCCGATGGTGACAAAAACCGGAAAGGGCAGCGACCGATCTTGCCGATGGTGACAAGGGTCGAAAAGGGTAGACGGTATTACCGATGGTGACAAAAACCGAAAAGGGTAGCGACCGATCTTACCGATGGTGACAAGAGTCGAAAAGGGTAGACGGTATTGCCGATGGTGACAAAAACTGAAAAGGGTAGCGACCGATCTTGCTGATGGTGACAAGGGTCAAAAAGGGTAGACGGTATTGCCGATGGTGACAAAACCTGAAAAGGGCAGACGGTATTGCCGATGGTGACAAAAATCGAAAAGGGTAGCGACCGATCTTGCCGATTGTGACAAGGGTCGAAAAGGGTAGACGGTATTGCCGATGGTGATAAAAACCGGAAAGGGTAGCGATCGATCTTGCCGATGGTGACAAGGGTTGAAAAGGGTAGACGGTATTGCCGATGGTGACAAAAATCAGAAAGGGTAACGACCGATCTTGCCGATGGTGACAAGGGTCGAAAAGGGTAGACGGTCTTGCCGATGGTGACAAAAACTGAAAAGGGTAGCGACCGATCTTGACGATGGTGACAAGGGTCGAAAAGGGTAGACGGTCTTGCCGATGGTGACAAAAATCGAAAAGGGTAGCGACCGATCTTGCCGATGGTGACAAGGGTCGAAAAGGGTAGACGGTATTGCCAATGGTGACAAAAATTGAAAAGGGTAGCGACCGATCTTGCCGATGGTGACAAGGGTCGAAAAGGGTAGACGGTCTTGCCGATGGTGACAAAAATCGAAAAGGGTAGCGACCGATCTTGCCGATGGTGACAAGGGTCGAAAAGGGTAGACGGTATTGCCGATGGTGACAAAAACCGAAAAGGGTAGCGACCGATCTTGCCTATGGTGACAAGGGTCGAAAAGGGTAGACGGTATTGCCGATGGTGACAAAAATCGGAAAGGGTAGCGACCGATCTTGCCGATGGTGACAAGGGTCAAAAAGGGTAGACAATAGATGTATGTAAGTGGGATATCGGATGAAGACTCCGCCTGGACCTTGTAAATGGCCTTATGGACGGAGGATGGTTCATCACTATTTATCATTCATTTTTTTTATGCACATTACTGACCTAAGCGCCCTTTCGGGTTTTCACTGAGGCCAGCCCCCTCTTGCTTTTGCCCGCGCGCCCTTTCGGGTTTTCACGCGACGGGGCACCCGATTTTTCCTGAGACGCCCTTTCGGGTTTTCGCCACAGTCGGGCTATAGCCATTTTTGCACTTGTCCTGGTATAGGAGCAAGTCTGGCGGGGTGTCTCTATTTTTAACCCCATTTTCTTTTCTTTTTTTTTATTTGTATAGGATATAGAAGAACTGGTCCGTGAAAATGTTGACAGACCTTGTCGATGATGACAAGGACTGAACCCTGCTTCAGTTCGTTGACACTGGCTAGATGTCGAAGCAAAGGATATGGTCTATTAACAAGGATGTAAGATTCGAGTTAGGGGTAAAGATCGACCGGTCTCGCCGATGATGACGAGGGTCAAACACATGTTTATTAACCAGCATAGGTTATCGCCGAAACAAAGGTGGGTTTGTTAGCGAGGATAGAAGGTCCAAGTTTAGAGGTGGAGATCGACCGATCTTGCCGACGATGACGAGGGTCGAATGTGGGTTTATTCATCGGCATGGGTTATTGCCGAAACAAGGATGGGATTATCAACAGGGACGTAAGGTCCAAGTTGAGGGTAAAGATCGACCGATCTTGCCGATGATGACGAGGGTCGAACATGGTTTGTTAAAGGATTTCCGGTGGGACTTTGATGAATGTCCCTTTCGGAGTTCCCTTGAGCGGAGAATAGGAGCGGAACTTAGAAATTACCACTTTACTGACTTAAGCGCCCTTTCGGGTTTTCGCCGAAGCCAGCCCCCTCTTGCTTTTGCCCACGTGCCCTTTCGGGTTTTCACGCGGCGGGGTACCCGATTTTGCCTGAGACGCCCTTTCGAGTTTTCGCCACAGCTGGGTTATAGCCGTTTTTTGCACTTGTTCTGGTATAGGAGCAAGTCTGGCGGGGTATCTCTATTTTAACCCCATTTTCTTTTGTTTTTTTTTTATTTGTATAGGGTGGCAGGTCGAAGTGCGACGTTCGACCCCTAGTTGATAGTAGATGGCTGTCGGCCGGAGCACCAGACCTTGCGCCGAGCAGAACGGTTCATTCGTTAGTAAGGGCTGAATGCTAACGCAAAGGAGTGATCTCTCGCCGATTCGGGCGTAAGGCCTGTAACGGCAACAACGTGGTGTATTCTTTCGGGAGCTTGGTCAGGGCAGAATGCCACTAACCAAGGAAGGGTAGCTCGGCTAAGGCAAAGTGCCATTAACCAAGGAGAAGGTAGCTCGATTAGGGCGGAATGCCACCGAACCGAGGGGAGGTAGCTTGATTAGGGTGGAATGCCACTAACCAAGGAGAGGGTAGGTTGATTAGGGCGGAATGCCGCTAACCAAGGAGAGGTAGCTCGATTAGGGCGGAATGCCGCTGACCGAGGAGAAAGTAGCTCGATTAGGGCGGAATGCCGCTAACCGAGGAGAAGGTAGCTCGATTAGGGCGGAATGCCACTAAACCGAGGGGAAGTAGCTCGATTAGGGCGGAATGCCACTAAATCGAGGGGAAATAGCTCGATTAGGGTGGAATGCCACTAACCGAGGAGAAAGTAGCTTGATTAGGGTGGAACGCCACTAACCAAGGAGAGGTGGCTCGTTTAGGACGGAGTGCCGCTAAACCAAGGGAGAAGTAGCTCGATTAAGGCGGAATGCCACTGACCGAGGAGAAGGTAGCTCGATTAGGGTGAAATGCCGCTAACCGAGGAGAAAGTAGCTTGATTAGGGTGGAATGCCGCTAACCGAGGAAAAAGTAGCTTGATTAGGACGGAATGCCGCTAAACCAAGGGAGAAGTAGCTCGATTAGGGCGGAATGCCACTGACCGAGGAGAAGGTAGCTCGATTAGGGCGAAATGCCGCTAACCGAGGAGAAAGTAGCTTGATTAGGGCGGAATGCCGCTAACCAAGGAGCAAGTAGCTTGATTAGGGCGGAACACCGCTAACCGAGGAGAAAGTAGCTTGGTTAGGGCGGAGTGCCACTAAACCAAGAAAAGGTAGCTTGGTTAGGGTGAAATGCCACTAAACCAAGATGAGGGCATTCCGACCGATCACTCGGGGAATGTTGGTTGCGCTGCATGATACAACTTTATATGTTTTCCGTTGAGGGGAGAGAACTGGACGACTCCTTTGTGGTCCACCAGGACGTAGGCACCCCTTCATATACTCGGCGGACGATGTATGGCCCGACCCAGTTTTCGATCAGCTTCCCTTTGGGGTTGGAGGCCATCACTTCTCTTCTTTTGACCATCACTAGGTCTCCTTTCTTGAATTCTCGACCCTTGACTAGCTTATCAAAAGCACGGGCGATGCGAGCTTGGTAGAGTTGGATGTTTTGCTGCGCCCGGAGGCATTTTCCTTCGAGCTTAGCGAGCTCTTCCAATCTCCTTTCTGCATTGGTCTGCTCATCACCGACTAGTCCGTGCTGGATGGCAACTCGTAATGAAGGAACTTCAAGTTCAATTGGCACCACAGCTTCTGACCCGTAGACGAGGGAGAAAGGTGAACAGCCGGTTGGGGTCTTGTAGACAGTATGATAGGCCCAAAGTGCTTCGTACATCCTTTCTTCCCAATCTTTTTTATTAGACTTAACAGTCTTTGCCAGCAGCGTGCACAGTGTCTTGTTAAAGGCTTCTGCGAGTCCATTGGCTTGAGGGTTGTAGGGGGACGATGTCCTCCAGTCGATTTTATATTTGTCGGCCAGCCGATAAACCTTCTGGTTTCTAAAGTGACTGCCATTATCAGAGATGATTCGGCTGGGGATCCCGAACCGAAATATTACATTCTGCCGGAAGAATCTTGCAACTAGTTCTCCCGTTACATCTCTTAGTGCTGCTGCCTCCGCCCATCTGGAGAAGTAATCTGCAGCTGCTAAGATATATCGGCACCCTGATGAGGATGCTGGTAGCGGCCCTACTACGTTCGTGCCCCACTGAGCAAACGGCCAGCTTGGTAGGGTGAGATGCAAGGGCACTGGAGGTCTCCTTGCCACATTAGCGTGTTCTTGACATTTCTGACAAGCTTTGGCAAATTTGTAGCAATCATCAAATATGGTGGGCCAATAGTAACCCAGTTTCTTTATCTCAATTTTTATCTTCGGGCCAGCCTGGTGTGCCCCAGCTGATCCTGCATGGACCTCCTGCATCACCTGTCCTACTTCTACTGAAGATAAGCAACGGAGTAGGACTTTCCTTCGGGCATCTGCCATAATTTGGAACAGGGTCCCGCTTCTCATCTCGTAAGAATCCTTGACCCTTAGGAGCTTCATTCTTTGTTCCCTTTCTTTTGGGAGTTGCTGGTGTTGAAACCAGCGCAGGAGATGCTCTCGCCAGTCGGGCTGTTGAACCTCTTCGACGGCTACCACCTCAATCTCTTGTTCGTCAGTTAGGACCTCTGTTACACTGGGGACCTGTCGACGGTTGATCACTATTATATTCAGGGTTGTGTCTAGCGGGACCGCCAATGAACTGGCCAGCTTAGCGAGGGCGTCTGCCTGAGCATTCCGGCCTCGATTGATGTGCTTGATGCTGATGAAGTAAAATCTTGACATCAGGCGAGTTGCCAACTGGTGGTAGGGGAGGAGCTCTTACTTTCGCACATCGAACTCTCCCTCTAGCTGTTTTATAACTAGCATGGAGTCTCCGAATGCTTCCAGCATCTGAATTCCCATGGACAGAGCAATTTGCAACCCGATTATCAGGGCTTCATATTCTGCTTCATTGTTTGTGCATTGTTTGTTTATGGAGCAGGATGTATGCACCACTTCTCCTTCTGGGGATTTCAGGACTGTGCCTGCTCCTGCTCTGACCATGGCTGACCCGGTGGCAGAGGTGTCAATTCTGGAAGCGCCATCAAAGTATAGTTTCCATAAGGAGGGCTGTACTTGCACGGCTTCTAGGGTTTCATCTTCAGGAAGCTCCGGCTCCAACGGGCAATCCCCGGGCACTGGGTGCTCAGCGAAGAAGTCTGCAATAGCTTGGCCCTTGACGGCCTTGCGCAGCACGTAGGAGATATCAAACTCCATAAGGATTACCGCCCATTTGCCCAGGCGGCCTTTAAGTGCCGGTTGAGACATAATGTACTTCAGGGGATCCTCTTTGGATACCAAGCTGATTTCATGCGACAACATATAGTGTCGGAGCTTTTTAACTGCGAAGACCAGCGCCAGACATATCTTCACAATATAAGTATATTTTTCTTCAGTTCTGACCAGTCTCCGACTGAGGTAATAGAGGGCTTGTTCTTTCCCTTCTTCATTATTCTGGGCCAGCATTGCCCCCAGAGAATTATGTGTAGCTACTATATATAGTATCAATGGTCGTCCTTTCACCGGTGCGCCCAACACTGGAGGAGTTTTCAGGTAGTCTTTTAGCTTGTCGAAGGCTGCTTGGAAATCTTCATCCTAATAAAAGGGGACATCTTTCATCACCAACTTGTGAAAAGGCTGGCATCGCCCTGACAAATTGGAAATGAAACGCCGGATATAAGCCAAGCGGCCCTGTAGTGATCTCAGCTCGGAGATGTTCCTTGGCAGAGGTAACTCCTGAATCGCCTTGATCTTTGCGGGGTCTATCTCGATTCCCCGATATCGGACGATGAAGCCCAAGAATTTTCCGCTCGACACTCCGAACGCACATTTCATAGGGTTCATTTTTAGCTCATGCTGCCTCAGCCTCTGAAAAATAATCTGGAGGTCTTGCAGATGATCTTCTTTTCTTCTGGTTTTGACCACCAGGTCATCTATGTAGCACTCGACCTTGTGGTAGAGCAATTCATCAAAGATTTTGGTCATTGCGCGCTGATAGGTTGCGCCAGCATTCTTTAGTCCGAACGGCATTCTCTTGTAATGATAAATGCCCTTAGGGGTTCGGAAAGCAGTATGGATTCGGTCATGCTCCGCAATCCAAATCTGATTGTAGCCGGACGATCCATCCATGAATGATAGGGCCTCATGGCCAGTTGTAGCATCAATCATGACTTCGGTTATTGGCACCGAAAAGTCATCCTTGGGGCAGACTTTATTTAGATCCCGGAAGTCGACACATATCCGGATCTGTCCATTCTTCTTTTTCACGAGGACAATATTTGCCAGCCACATGGTGTATTGGTTTTCTTCAACAAATCCCACGTCAATAAGCTTGTCGACTTCAGCAAAAATTTGGGTGATGAGCTCTGGCCTCATGCGCCGCGGTGGTTGCTTCACCGGCTCGGCCTCGGGGCTGATTGTTAGCTCATGTTGTGAGACAGCGGGGCTTAGACCTGGCATCTCTTTGTAAGTCCAGGCGAAGAAATCCCGGTATTCTAGCAGCAGCTGGATGTATAGCTCCCGTTCTTCCGGGGACAGTTGGGCGCTGAGGAAGGTGGGCCTAGGGTCCCCCTCATTTCCCAAGTTGACTTCTATTAGTTCATCGACCGTGGCCTGGCCTCCGTCCTCTATTTCCGGAGGTGCCGGTTGGAGGTCGACGAAGTCTGTAATGGCATCTTGAGGGTCGAGCACTTCGACTTCCTCGTCAGACACCGCCAAAGCTTCTTGAGGTTTCTTGATTTCTTGTGCTAGCGGCTGAGCGGATTGTTCTATTAGCAAATCCATTGCCGTTGCGACTCCCAAGGGCAAGAGAACAGCATCAGTATTTGTAGAAGGGGTTGCAATCGTAACGGGCTGGTAGCTGTTTACTGTCGGATTCAGACAACATGCTGGTTTTATAGCAGAAGTTGAGGAAGTCTCGCCTTCCGGGGCAGTTGTATCTTCCGCAGAAGTGACTTTTTCCTTCCTGGTAGCTGGCTCCCCTTGATTGGAGTTGACTAAGGCTTCCCTGATTGGTAGAAAGGGTGTTGAAGTGGCCATTAGTAGGACCCCTGTGGAGGGATAAGCTCCTACTTCTTGAATGTCTTCGGCTTCGCTGCTACTAGCCGTATCAAATTCGGCGTGAAGGGCCGCTTCTTCAGGATGAACCTGCTCCCAGCATCGGCAAGGGGCCGAGGTTTCTGCTTCTTGATTCCTGGACCGAGCCAGTTCAAAATATTCGGCTTCCATCGGATACTCATCAATGGTTGCCCTCAAAGGGCCATCTTCAGTAGGATAGAAGGCGGAGATAGTATCCACCTCATACCGCCCACTGTAATAATATTCCTCCAGGGTGAAGCCCAACCCTGGATGTTGAGAGACACGCCTCATTTTCTCATCCAGATTTGCAGGATGCCACATCTTCTAGAAAGCTTCTTTGTGCTTTTGAGACTGATCGGGAGGGATGTGTTGCTTCTGAAACATCTTAGCCATCCGATCAGTTGTAAATGCTAGACCTTGGATAGGAACCCGCGGGTTGCCTAGATCTTCAGGGAGGCTGCAATCTGTATCTTCCCGAGTGGGATGCTCCTCAGCTGTATAGAATAAGCTGCTGGGCCCATCTTCATGTGTCACCTCCCAGGCTTTGAATGGTTCGACAGTGGGATCATTGAGGCCGGGGACTGGCTTGGTGAGGCCGGCCGGGACTCCGATGCGGTCGTGCTGTCGATCGATCTGCACTTCCTTAGCGTTGGTGTACAATACTGGGGGTGTCGCTCTGCCGACATCTCCAGAAGCTGTGATGTGGGATACCACCTTCGGCTTGACATATCCGCGTGGCGGTGGTGGATACCAACTGTTACCCGATCTATTCTTCGATGCCCCTATGGGGGCCTCAGCTTCAGAAACCTTCCGGGAAGGCCCTGTATATAGGTTTGCGTCTGCCAAGTGACATTCAAACACCTCGAATGGGTGGATATCAGCAAATATCCTCTCCTCCTTCCCATGGAGGCTGTATTTGTTGCATTGGTGGAGCGTGGAGGGCACCACCATATTTTCATGCAGCCATGGACGGCCGACCAGTGCTTTGTAAGAGGTGCGAGAGTCAATGACATGAAACTGCACCGTTGTAGTGAAATCTGCCAAGGTCAGTGTGAACTCTGCCACTCCCATTGAAACCTCACATTTTTGGTTGAAGCCAGCGATACGCATATCCCCGACTTTCTCGAGATGCACGTTAAAGTGGTGCCTCTCGTATACTCTGTAAGGTAGAATGTTGACTGCTGCACCGGGATCAACCAGTATTCTGTTCAGCTCCCTTCCATTCAGGTGCCCTTTCATGTATAGCGGCCTGTTGTGGCTGGCAGTAGGTAGTAGCATGTCTTCTGGAGAGAAGGTCATACTGGCTTCTAGTATAGTCTCAGCTATGCAGGCTTCAAAATGAGCAGGCGTCTGCAAAGCAGTGATGATCGCCTGTCGAGTTTCTTCACTCAAGGAGAGAATTTCCCAGATCATAAATCGAGCGGGGAGCTTCTTGAGCAGCTTCATTATTCGGCTCCCAGCCTGGACATTGGAGAGCTTCATCTCTTCAGCCCATCTGGGCTTGGGGAAGTTCTGATTTGCGGGTCCAGACGGACCTGCTTCATCTTCCTCAGACCCGGCACCCTCTTGACTGGCACCGGTTGTCGGGTATTCTTTATTAGTTGCCGTAGGGCAAGCTTCATCTGCATTCGCATCCTTAGTAGATTACGCTGGCTGCGGGTGAATGGCCCCGGGTGTAGGGTTAGCATCTTGGCAGGGCTGCTTCCCTTTTGACATCTTCATAAATTCAAGGAATGAAGGGACTGCCATGCCCCCACTTTTGTTGTATAGGCCCGACGGAGGAGGGATTTGGACTCCCTTAACCTCCGGCGAAGGTGTCTTGTAGGGTTGCTCCCCTCTGAACATGATGTTGTGATTGGGTGGTGGCTGACGCCCCCATTTTCGGCCAGATCGAGTAACATGCGCAGCAGTTGCGGCCTCGACTTTGCCTCCCCCGGCATGGGGTGTGAAGCAAATTTCTTCTTCTTCCTCTTCTCCGATTAGGTTGAAGAGTGCTGATAGGGTATTGCAGGAGATGACCTGTGCTTTATTGGCCCCAGCGGCCTTTCTTTTCTTCTTCCTTTGCTTTCTCTTCTTTCTGATTTCTGCGGGTGCCCGCCCCCTGAACAGGTTGCCTTCTTCAGGGGGTGCTGCTTCAGCTTCCTCCACCTGTTTGAGTGAGAGTTGTTCCAGCTCTTGCCATGGGACATGGTCCCGTACCAGCAGAGGTTTTAATTCGGGCTGCTCATATTCATCCAGCCCTTCAATCAGGTGCTGTAGTCGAAGGACCCCAGGATTGGTTTCCTTGATTGCTGGCAGCGGAGTTTGTTTCCTCCTGTTAGGTGTATGTATTCTGACAGCTGTAGGTGGAATGACCCACACGGGTGCTACCACTGGCGGAGCAGGCCGGGGTGTAATGCCACAGATATGTGCCCCCTCTTTTGGGCGGGGTGCCCTCTACTTCTTGTGCTTCACAGGGATCTGCTGCCACCCCTGTTGTTCTTTCACGGGCTCCAGGAAATGGACTTCGTAGGTGCTCCGTGTGCTTGCTTCAGAGATCTCCTCGGGCAATGCCTGGTAGAGGGAGATCATGTTGACTGCTGCTCTCCTGAAAGGAGCTTCATGTGGCTGAGGAGGGTCTACTTTGTACTCTCCCAGCTCTATTTCATTCTTCTTTATCATTCCTTCGATGACGTCTTTGAAAACATAACAGTCTTCGATTGGATGTCCCAACATCTAGTGGTAGGGGCAGAATCTTGGACTATCTTTTCTTTTCAGGTCCTCCGGTCTCCTTGGTTCAGGCAGAGTGACCATGCTGTATTCTGTTACCTAGTCGAACAGGACTCAGGTCTTGTCTTTTGGGAAGGAATAGGCTTTCTTCATTTTGTCCCTCAGCGAAGGACCTTCTTTATCATCTAGAGCTTTTGCAGGTTGCGGGGGAGCCGCCTTCTTGCCTTTCTCCTTCTGCTGTTCGAACGCCTTGATATCAAGCGCATTCGCTTCTTTAGGTGTGGGGCGCCGTTCCACAGCCTTGCCTTTCTGGGCTGTGCTGGCAGCTGACGCCGGGACAGGCTTGGCTAGGAAAGCCTCCACTTCAGCCACCAGATTATTCAGCCGGTTGAACGACCGTATTTCCATTCCAATCATCTTCTCCAGGACTTCCCTCCTGAGGTTTTGTTTGCATATTTGTACCGCGTCCTCCTGATGCGGGGGCCGCTTGCATCTCATTCCGAGGTTCCTCCACCTCTTGATGTAATCAAGGGCTGTCTCATCTGCCCTTTGTTTTGTTGAGTAGAGTTCGGCCATTGTGACCTCCCTCTCTGTGACATGGAATCTTTCTCTGAACTTTCTCTGCATATCCGACCAGTCACTGATTGACCCGGCCGAGAGGCTAGAGTACCATTCAAATGCGAGCCCTGTCAGCGAGGACCTGAAGAATTTCAACAAATATGACTCGTCGGTGGCCAGATCACCCATAACGGTCATATAATATGTAATATGCTCTTTAGGGGACCCTTTCCTATTGAATTTGTCAAACTTAGGCGGCTTGTTGACCCCCGGGGGAAGTCGTTTAGCCGCATGGTGTTGCGGGTAGGGTACCCGATAGGCATCAAATGCGACGTAGTCGCCTTCACTTTTCTCTGCGAGCTTCAGCTCGATCATCCTCTCCACCATCATCCGGTTCACGACCGTGGGGTCAACCGGTTCTGGATAGAAATGCGCTGGCTGCAGGTATGGGGTGACCAGGGTGGTCGCCTGTGGAGGACGCAGCAGCGGGGGTGTCGGGTGCACCTGAGGGAGCACCGGAGGTAGCAGCGGCTGAAGCTGTGGCGGCCGCTATTGTGCCGTCGCCATGCTTGGCTCTGACGGTTGGAACAATGTATAGAGCGGTGGAGGGTCGTCACGACAAGCCGCTCCCCGGGATGACTCACCCTGGACTTCGGGTGGTTTAGAAGCCGATGAATGTTCAGTCTTTTCCATCAGCTACTTCTTCAGAGAATCTATCTCACATTGATATTTTTGTAGTAGCATCAGAACTGATGGGTCTATAGTGGTGGGGATACCCTCTATTGTCTCCCCAGACGTATCCTCAGGAAGGATGTCGAGGAGGACGTCGTCTTCTTCTTCTGCCGTCACCACATTAGCGGTCAAGACGGGGGCCTTGTCATCCCAGTGGGGATAGACCTGGGGCTGTTTCCCTCTAACCATCATCAGAAGCTCTTTTACCGCTTCTATTCTGCGGGTAGTTGGCCCCGGCCATGCGGCCAATTGAGCCAATTCTTGGGGGTCTTCAGGTAGCTCCCCATATCGGCTGGATATGCCAGCCATGTTGCAGGTAAAAACCTGCATCCTTCTCCTTTGTTGATAGACCCTCCTTCTGACTTGCTGCGGAAAGGTCAGCCTTTCGAACACAGAAACTCTTCTTCTTTCTTCCCGCTCGGGGAAGGCTTCATCGGCTTCGACCTCGAAGCCGTCATTATATCCATTATCGTCGACTGACGACACCATCATTCTATCTTCCATATTTCCTTCTTCTGCCACTGATGGGCAGTAACCTTCCTCAACGGCGACTGTCTGCATCAGTCGTTGTTGTCCCCGTGAGGGATTGCCTAAGCCTCGGAAATAATTTCTGACCAAACATGTCATCTCTTCTTGACCCCGCTCTTGATATAGGACAGGGGGTGATTGTCGACCTCCGGCAGGAGGGGTATAGGCCAGCCGAGCTCTATCGGCTGGCAGTTGGAATCTTCATCCCGCAGCAGGGACATTGGCTTGACGGGCCGCAGCCCGAAAACTTCTGTGGCGCGGAGGATCCGCGACCACCTCTTCTTCCTTCTTCGGGGGCAGGCCCCTTTCTCTTCTCACTTCCGCCCCGTCGTTCATAAAACGAAGGCGGATGGGTGTTAGCTGGTGGACAGGTCAGGTCCGCTTGGGAACCCACACCTGTTTAAACTTCCTCGGCCTGGGTGCCGGGCTTCCCTGGACATAATGACCAGTTTCTTCTATTTCTGCCCTCCTTCCAGCTAGAGCTTGATAGGCATTGTAAACAAGAATGTTGGGGATGACTCGGTCTGGGGTCACCCGTGCAGTGCGTCTGTCGAGGAAGACGCGTATACCCCCGACTAGCATAGATTTCCCAGACTGAGATAGAGTTCCGATAACTACAGCAGCATTCTTGTGGACCTGGCGACGCTAGCGTCCTCCAGGGTGTTTGTTGATAATATTGGGGTGGGTCTCACGTATGACGTGGTGCACCAGACAGCTAGCGACTGGGGCCGGACTTTCAGACAAGTCTTTACAGCAGGGAACCCCCAGAGGCTCCATTTTTTCTACAGCTTCCTTGACAGATTCTGGGGCTTCGACCTCCAGCATATCTACGAAGGCTAACCCCAAAAAGTTGGGGAAGCCCACAGCGGCAGGGAAGCTGCCGAATTCGATGGGTACCGCCAGGTACCCTTGAGTGTGTCCAGCGACTATCGAGAGATCGAAGCCGACGCCAGTTATCCCATTGGTTGTCATTGGTTTGCCTGCAATGTCAAACAAGGCAATAATCAGTAGCCTTTCAGAGGGCTTCGAAGCCCGAATATCTCGGCAAAGAGATGAAAGGTGACACTGGTCCCACCGGGCATGCCAGACTTGTTTCGTGACTTTTTTTTCTTTCTTGTTTATTCATTATTTCCCGTGTCGATCGGTCAATTAGGTAACTGGTAACTAACTGGCTGATTAACGACTCGGGCGTGCCAGTCACGTGGGTGACGATCTTATTATGCGCTCATTCTGACCCGTGTCGGGCAAAAGTGAGGTTCGGTCGGGACCAGTAGTCCGCCACACCGTAAAGGCTATGGCGTTAATTACATCCCCCATGAGGAGGGAACACCTTTGATTAATTGCCGAGATAGTGGGCTATCGGAGCCGAATTAAAAAAAACTACATGATGACCATGACGAAGGCATGCGGGATGCATGTATTTATCATACAAAGGATGCATAGTTCATAGAATTATGGACCCTTGGTACGTGGCGGAGGACGTAGGCCCGAAGACCACCATCGCGCATAGCGGAGATTTCTGGTTGGGCACAACCCAACCTTCTGTCAACGCCATTTGATATACCCGAGGGTCGATGCAGCCATGCACGAGGAACCGTGATATGCGGGGTGTGACGACGATGTTGTAACATAAATTCGGCAGCACGTCCCCTTCCTTTGGACTATGCCAAATGGGAATATGGGACATCCATCCACGGAGAGCCGGAATGGAAACCAAAAGAGGATCAGGCGTAGCCCTGGGCCCGAGAAGGATCCACATATGACGGGACAGTGTCCACCATCGCGTCATTTGTTAATATTCCCCTCTAAGGACCGTTGGAGGACATGCGGTGGCAGAACTCCGAGGGTCAGCGGGGTGACAGAAGTCAGATTCGGTGTAATGTAGGGGTGAAACCCCCCATTAATGTATCTCCCATAGACCTGGGGTGAAGAACCATAGTTCCCTCGTGAGACAATGAAGACTGGCATGAAGGTTGACAGGAGTGGTACATTGAGTTTAGATTGGATTTGGGTTCAATGAAGTTGCTTAGACATCAGATATTTGGGTGGCAGCTATTGTTGAAATGAAATGGTATGGATTGGAGCCGGCGCGAAGGCCAAACGGCGCGACGGGATCCCGGCGCGACGGGAAGCTAAAGGGCTATCGGCGCGATAGGCAACCGGCGTGGCTGGGACGAAGGGGCAGTCGGCGCGGTGGGCTTCTCGGCACGCTCTTCACCCGGCGCGAGATTGGCGCAGGGAGGGGACGGCGCCGGCAGTCATGTGGCTCCGGGAGCCCTTTCTTTGTTGGTTTTCTCAGGTCTTATGAGGGTTTCTCCATTTAATGGGGACCTCAGGGTGATGGATGAATGGAAACAGAGGATCAGGGTGGCTTCCTTCACGAGGGGGTCCAAGGAGATCACCAATTACGAGATGTATTCCCTGTGATGACAAGATGTCATGAGATGATGTAGCTAAGGCTCTCGCCGTATTGAGGGGTTAGATACACAATTCCTGATGAAACATCGTGCCGTGCGGTAGAGTAAAGCTCTGGGTAAAATTTGACAGCATCTCCCCTTACTTTGGGAGTGTGCCAAGAGAATATTATAGGCTATCTACTCACGAGTGCCGGAGTAGAAACCGAAATGAGTGCCGGGCGTAGCCCGAGATTCAAAGGGTCCATATCACATGGGACTTCATCCCTTTGTTATAATATCCCCGATGCAATCAATGGAGAGCCTGCAATGGCAGGGATCCGTGGCTCAATGGGTTGTAGAATGTGGGGGAATTCGGCCCCTTTGATATGGCTCCCGTAAAGACAGAGGAAAGGGTGATGCCTCTCCACAGGAAGATAGGGCATTTAAAGCAATGATGGCACGGCCTGATGGCATCGGCGTGAACGTATTAAGATGGCCATCCTTGGGATAGAAGGGATGAAGGTATTGGCGAGAAGAATAATATGGCTTTCGGCGTGAAGGCTTGAAGTTTAACCGGTGCGGCTAGCCCTCGGCGCGAAACGTGCGCCGAGAGGGGCTCACGTCGGGAGGCTTTTTGAAGTTGGGGTTTTAAGGGTTTGTTAAGGCAGAGGCTTTGAGCATTCGAAGCAAGGAGGTTTATTCAGCAACCTGGGCTATTTATTCAAATGATTGCAGAGAGGAGGCTTCGAGGGGGATACGAACTCTCTTCTGGGGCCTCATTAGGAGCAGAGCCATGAACCAGAACTCCTGAAGATATTCCTCTCCATTCCACATACGAGGAGCCATGAGATAGACTGTCTCAGGCCCTTGAAATGTGGCTGGGGGTAGTGATAAAGAACGATGGTAAAGAAGCCTCAACAGATAGAAGAAATTAAACATAAGACATTTGCAGCTGGCGGTAGCCGTATATAGATTAAAACCTCGGATACAGAGGGAAGCGGAAGAGAATGATCCAGCATATCAGAACTCATCCCATTCTTTTATTAACTACTTCAGCCAAATGGCTTACACATATGCGATTTAAGAGAAAGAAATCTAACCCAAAAGGAAAAGAAATCTGAACTTCATCCCTGCAAACAGGGTTACATTAGCATTCGATGCTACTAGAGCAAAGATGCTCGAAAGCGAAAAACAAAAGAGGAATACTCAGACGAACGGAGAAGAGAGAGAGAGCAAAGAAGCTGCAGTTGCACAGCCCTCACACCTGGATTCTCTCCTCGAACCCCTCTCTCTTTCTTCAGCTTCTATGAAGGGCGCTCGAGCTCCCCCCTTTCTTTTGGTGGCTAAGCACCCTCTTCCTTTCTTCTCGAAGGGCTCTCTCCTTTTTTCTTCGAAGGATCCTCCTCTTCTTTTCTCCTATTTTTCTGTTCGAAGGGCCGCCCTCTTATAGAGGCCAATCCCTCACCCTTTCTGATGGGGCATCAAAGGCGATTTCCATACACGGGTGAAGTGTATGGCCTATCTTTAGAGGGCTCGGCCAAGGATTGGTTTTTCACATTACCGTAGGAGCAGATGATAAATTTTCAAGCCGTCCAAGCAAGGTTTATTCAGCAGTACCGAGATCAGGTGGGGCCCAGATATTCTATGGTTGATTTGGCCCAAGAGAAGATGAAGCCCGGCGAGGAATTCTCCATGTTTACCGACCGCTGGCGTCGCCTAGCCGTGCAAGTCCCGGGGCATATTCCGGAGGGCGAGCAGATCAAGATGGTTATTTCTAACGCAATGCCCGAGCTCAGATGCATCTTCGCCCTTAACGATATCACTTCATGGCAACAACTTTACAGTCGAGCCCGCTTCATTACCCAACAACTCCTAGTTTCCTTTGACCATGAGTCCCCTCCACCTTCGCCTTCCACATACCCCTTTTCTTCCCCATCCACCACGAGTCCACCCTCCACTACATATCCTTCCACGAGTCGACCGTCCACTCCCCCACACCCCTATACTTCCATGTACTCCTCCACATATCAACCCTCCACGAGTCAGCCCTCCGCTATTTCATCTCACCACACCCCTCCACCTCCGCTCAAGGAAACACTACACCCAGAATGGGTAGATGCCGTCCATTACATTCCCACACCCTCCGCACCGCCACATCATTTTAGCCCTCCGCCTTCACCTACACAACCCCCGCTACCATCTCCATTACCTTTCAAACCCCTCGGCATCCACCTGGCCCGAAGCAGGCTTCTCACTCTTCGTTGCCGGAATCTCTTACAGACATTTTCAGGGCTTTGATGGCCACCCATGCGTTGCAACTCCCTCCAGTTATGCCTTGCCGACATGCGGTCAAGAATTTGCTCCAGTTCTGTGAATTCCATCGTCAACAGGGCCATGTGGTCGTTAATTGCTCCGAGTTCCGGGAACTTGTTTATAGTTTGGAAGATTAGAAGATGATTGATTGGGCTATCATGCGCCAAGTTATTTCAGATCTCAGCAGCAAGCAGCAGTAGCAGCAAGCCGTGCCGCCTAGGCAACTGTCTCCACTTCAAGACCAGGGGCACCTTGGTGTTTCTCTAGTTGATAAGGTACCTGCTCCGTTACCCACTTCTTCCTCTATCCAATCTCCTCCACCACCTTTACCTACTTCAACCTCCGCTCGGGCAACTTCTCCTTCACCCTCTGTTTCCATCACCACACATGTCCCCAACACCTCTTGATGTGTTGTAAAGATACGCCGAAGAGCGCCACCACCCGCCACTTCCTCCACTACGCCACTACCTTCTTCTCCTCCTTCTTCCCCTTCACCATCTCCATCAACCATATCACCCCCTTTGCCACCACCTTCTCCACCTCCACCTTCGCCACCTCCATTGGCCACATCTCCATCATCACCTTCTCCATTATCCCCATTACCATCACCACTGTCTTCATCACCTACCCTTGTAATAATCCCTATTCCGTAACCTTCACCGATGCCACTTCTTTCGCCATCATCTTCTGAGTCCGAGCGGGCCGACCCTAAACCCATACCTCCACTTTTGCCTTTACCTCCACCCATGCCCATCATCATCAGTATTTCCCCCTCACGTGCACCATCGCCACCTGCGCCCTTCAAACCTCTTCCTTCTAACCTCCCTCTGCCACTTCTCACTTCGCGAAGCAGGTACACGCTACCTTTGGTGCCCCTCGGGTCTAGTCCCCAGGGAGAAAAGTAGCCAAGCCAGGTTTCAATCGTGCATTTCAAGATCCAAGATGTTATTTCCCGCATGCCGGTCCAAGTCCTAGTTCCTGGCCATTTTAGGGGTAATGAGCCTGCATTTACTACGAGAACAAATGCAAAGAAGAGTTCCCTTGTGTTGGTGCCAGTTTCTTCAAAGGCGAGGCCGGTAGCAATCTCTTTTCTCGCCGGGAAGTTCATCATTAATGCTGTTATTACCCCTCGCTTGATTGCTGTCCAGTTCACTGGCCGAGAGGGGTTCTCTACTCTGATTATGCTAACACATACGGCCGCCCGGGGCCTGATGGATTCCCTATTCAAGGGGCAATTGGCTGTATCTTCTGCACTTTCCAAGGACCTTCTGCACTTGCTGTGCAACTCCCCTCAATTTATTAGCATGCCGGCCACGTTAACGCCGCGCATTGATCTCCCTCAGCTTTGTCATGCTCTTCAAGTATGGGAGTTATGCTTCAGGTCTGATTGCCGAGTGGAGTTGCCAAACCTCTATGTTCTAGCACCAAAAGACAAAACTCCGTGGCTTCATGATATTCATTCAGTTAAGAAGCTGTTTGCTCAAGAATGTCTACTTATAGTTAGCACCGTACAGCCAAGGGCAGTCGCCCCGACGAAGCTACATATTCATGACCGGGCCAGGCCATCTGCCAGGTGGGCCGGCTATTTGAGAAGACATTACAGATTGAGGAGCCCGAGAAGCTGAGTCCGCGCCAGGCGGAGTTGTTTCAAGAAGATTTCAGCTAAGAAGAGGCGGAGACGTAAGTTCAAGGGCCATCAGTTGTGTATTTGGGGGTCCACTTCCTCCTCTCATTCTTCTATCCATTCATCTTTTCTTCTGCTCAGTTCTTATCCTTGGGTGGTGTACCTTCTACCACCTGACCATATTTTCACCACCTTTTCCTATCCTCACCATTCTAGGCCTCGGCCTATGTCCCCCTCTTCCCCTGATCTAGGGGCATCTTCTAGTTTTCCTTCACGGACACGTCTGGATTTCACTTCTCGTCTCTTTCCCCCGACCTTGTTGGGAATTCCTTGTGTTTGTTCCCCGGCCTTGTCGGGTGATTTTTCTGATCCTTCCCCGACTTTATCGGGTGGTTTTCATTTCTTTTCCCCGACCTTGTCGGGTGGTCATGCATTTTCTTCCCCGCCTCTATCGGGTGATCGCTATTCCTTTCCTCCGACCACGTCAGATGATCTTTTTCTTTCTACTTTATCTTCACAGTTATCTTTTCATCGTCTTTCTGTTCTTTCCGTCTCACCCTTTCGGGGTTCTTACCCTTTTTCTTGCTATTTTCGAGGCTTTAGTCCGCCTTGATATCAGTTAATCTCTATTTATTATGTACTTGGTTCCTTGTTATCAAGTCCTCAGTGCCTTAATGAGGGAGTTCTAGCCCTCGTCTATCTTCCTTTTTATCCCTTCTTCGTCTAGTATGATGCCTGCCACTCCTCTATGTCGAGGAATCCAATCCTTTGCTCTCCTTTCATCCTTTATCCTGACAAGTAAAGAAAACAAAGTTCGCGCTCCTCAAAGCTCGATGATCGAGATCGCTTCAGGAGGCCGATTTCCACGCCAAGGATTTGCAAAGGTATTTTTGATTTTGCGCCGAAATATGTTATCATTGCTATTACTCTGTTATTTCTGCACATGCTTATAATGTTGGTTCCTCGACATGGTTAAGTGGCTTTTAGAAATTTGCTTAGTTCATTTAGAATGAGTTGGCTTCTGCAGCATCCCTTAGGCTGGTGATAGCTCCACGCTGGGAGTCTAGTTTCTTTCCCCGATCGTTGAGGGTGACCTTTGAGCATGGGTTTTTCACACACTACACGGCGAGCCATAGCCGATTCCTTTGGGCAACACCGTTGCTGCTTTGGCCATACTTTGGGTATGCACGAAGGTCTTTTCTCTTCGCTGCTCGGCTAAGTGCAGGGGCAAGAGATGGATGGATGAGATGACTAACCTAGCCGCTCCCTAATACGAGAGAGATCTCAAATAGGGGCACTCTTGACCCTCAAAAATGAGCTTTCACGCTAAATCTAGTCAGTAAAGGCTATGAATGAGAATATCAATGAATACAAAATTATGAAGCAAAGGCATGGCAAGAGTGGCAGTATAGTTCCCCGCGGGACGCCATGAGCCCGGTCGCATGCATGCCTGATAAATATGGGTTTCAAAATCAAAGACACAAAGCCCCGACGCAACAGGCTATCTCTTTGAGGGGTAGTGCCCTGGAAGGAATTCGAATCTTGATATCTCCCATTCTGCACGAAGCTTGTCTCCAATTCTTCTTCTGCTTCTCCCTCTTAGGCTGGGTTGTATCCTGGGTATGGCCTTAGTAGGGGCACCGTTCTTTAGAGGTAGTTGGTTATGGTAAGCCACCCTCACATGCACGTCCTGCTCAAGGGAAGTCTTTAATGAGAGGGGAGGGACGGCGACCCCTGGCCAGTAGTTCGAGCCTGTCTTTGGGTGTTGCAGATTGCTATTTCAAAAATCCAAAAAAATAAGATATTGTCAAAAGTCCAAAAAAAATGAGATATTGTCAAAAATCCAAAAAATGAGATATTGTCAAAAAATAAAAAAATGAAATCCAAAAATGAAATATTGTTCAAAAGTCAAAATTTTCAAAATCTAAAAAAATCAAGAAATTTAAAAATTCTAAAAATATTTATCTTTTACATTGTATTTTGAGAACAGATACGTAATCTATTTGCTAAGTGTGCAGGTTACAGGTACTCAAGCTTTCCTTACTCTATATTTTGTTCTATCTGTCTCCTGTCCACATCTTTGATCTGTTCTTTCCTTCTTCAATCCACTCTCTCGATCTATTCTGAAGCTTGTGTCTTTCTCAGCTTTATCTTATTATATCTTTATGAAAGGGCTTTACCTCACGATTATGAACCTGGCGATTCTGCTTCATTTTGATCTCAAGTTTTGATTGAAGTGCATAATTGTTCATGTCTTTTGTCCCGCCGTGTCCTTGTATCGTGCCCATGTCCCACCGTGTTGTCCCACGCTTGTTGTTTTATTTCTCACCGCATGTTGTTGGTTGTCTTGCATATGTTACTAGTCATCCTGTCACGTTCCATGTGTTGTCCCAACCGTGTGATCCATCATGTTCTTATCACCATGTGTTGTCCCGCCAATTGTTGTCTTGTCACTCCATGTTCATGCATACGTATTGTCTGTTTATGCCTTTGCCTATGTGCTTGTTCGTCTTGTTGTGTTGTTTCCATTCGTCATCTTATGTCATGTTGTTTGTCATTCTGTTAATCGCTATGCTTATCTTGTTTGTCTTATTCATAAAAATCCATAAAAATCTGAAAAGAAAATCCAAAAACTTTCAGTTTCACCTGCACAAGTAAGCCAGGTATGACCTTCTATCCTCATCACCCTTATTGCATTATTATATGGTACTATAATAGATTATCTCGAGAACCAGTTGGTTATCTGCGTGTTCCAGGATCTGATGTTCCCCTTTAACAAAAACGATGATGATCCAGGTTCACGTGTTTAATCTTCGGATAGGTCGTTAGGTTGGGAAAACTCGGGAAGGATGGTTCTATCCTACACGCCGTGGTTGCGGATGGTATCTTGACTCTGATTTTCCCAGCTTAGCAATATTATTCTCGAGTATTTTATATTTTGATCTTTCTTTGCATTTGTTTTAACGATTTCTTTTATTTTAGCCCAGCATGCATCATACACATCTTTTGAGCTTTCATGACCCATGGTTTGCTTGAAGAATGTCCCGTCAGTGATGGTTAGCTATGCGTTCAGTGTTTGAGTAAGAGGAACTAATTCCACTCTGAGTTGGAAGGTTCTCTTTGGTCGATTCGCTTGGTTTAGTTGATTAAGAGGTCCCCGTCTAGAGCTTTAGCCTATTTCCTTTACTTTTGCTACATGCTTTTGGCCTCCTCATTGGACCGCAGGATTGTGTCCCCCATGAGGTTGGTCTTGTCGATTTATTTCATTTAGTTTAGTTCCTCCAGACTGGTGTCGCTTTTGATTTTATCATTCCTTGCGTTTGGTTCAAAGTTTTTCGGAAGATTTCTGTCGCTTGTTGGTAAAAAATGGGTGTCGTTTTACCTTAACGCCCGCTTTTCCGGTCCACTCCGCTGCATTTCCGCTTCATCTCCATGTTCCATGTCATTTCCGCTTCACCTCCGCTCGCTCCCCTACCAAGAGGACGTTAAGGAGGGGCATCTGTTGACACCCATTTTTTGCCGATAAGTCGAGTCATTCCTTGTACTCCATTTGTTGATGTCTCGAGTTGTCCATCACTCGTTGGGGTTGTTTTTAGGCATGCTTTGGGCCAATTTTATAGGTAGCCTCCCTCCTTGGTCAGGTCCAAGTTGATTCATGGCTTAATGGGACTTGGGTTTGGTTAATCGAGATTTTTGATAAATTCCAAACACCCATTTACATGTGCAGTCAACCCTCAGCCGTATAACCTATTGTGTGGCTGATACTAGGTTGTTCATATATTTATGGGATATTTAGCTAATTTTTTGAATTATCACCGATAGGTATATATACGGCCTAGACATAGCCGCATAATATTATGGTGCGGTAGCATCTGAGCCGTCTATCTCTCCAGAGTCCTAACGTCACTGGTTTTTAGATAATTATCTAATTATCTTATGTATTTTGATTTTCCACCGACAGGGATAGAACGGTTAGTCTTTGGCCGCTCTACCTTTGAACGGTCTCATCCGAGCCATTCATCTATGAGAGTCCAACGTCGAACGTTCCGGTCAGTTCGAGGGATAATTGGGATTATTTTCTAATTATTTTGAATTTCCACCGACAGGGTTGGACGGCCAGGACATGACCGCCCATCCAGTTGAGCAGTCTATCGTAAGACCGTTCATCCTCGAATGCTGAATTTCAACAGATTTTCATCCCTTTTATCCGTGGTTCCATCCCCAACATCTCTCATCATTTTCTCCGCGAATAATCAATCATTTTAAGTGTCGTTTAGACTGGATGAAAGATAATTCCCTTATCTACAATTTTTCTTTGATTATCTCGACCTGAAAATGCCTTTAAACCCTAATTTCGGGGCTGGCTTTCTAGGCTCTATAAATAGACCCTAAAGGCCGGGCTTGAAAAAGGGGGAGATTTCTGGTCGATGGCAAAGCCCTGCCGCATTCTTGAGCGACCTAGCACCAATGAGGGAGGCTTTCTACGTCCATACAAGCCTCCGGTTCAGATAGTAGTCCGGTTTTTGAGTCTTTTACGTTTGCTAGGTTTTGTCACTTCTTTCATTGCATGCACTACTTTCATTACTTTCTCTCCACGTTCTTCTTCATCTTCATTACCATGCACACACACACACCCATGTTTTTGACACCCTAGGGGTTTAAAATCCCCCAGGTATTCCCCTCTCCACTTATTCATGCTCACTTCTTACTACTTTGACATTTACTACACTGTCCAGTTCTGATTCGGGTCGTTTCTTTGTGTTTTCACGTTGTTTTTGCAGGTCAGCAATTCCTAGCACGAGGCCCATCCCCTCTGGCCGGCTGGAGAGGGTGGAGGTTGGACCCCTTCGTGTCTTCTGGCTATGTGGTCTACAGTCCGTTCAAGAGGACGTGCGGTGCATACTGGACCGCCCTTCATCTTCCTGTGGTCGTGACAGAGCCGTTCAACTTCCAAGAGCGCTTCATCCCGCATCTCCTGCAGTATCTTTAGGCGGTCTATCGTAAGACCGTGCATGCCTTAGGCGGTTCTCCCTGAACTGTTCATCTTCCTAGCACTGCAGCTCAGGCGAGTACCTCTCCCTCTTTCCAAGGCACGGCATGTTCATTACGTACGGCGTCTTGGTGGCGATCACGGTTCTTCACTCTCCTTTGTTCTCCTTCTACTGTCCTATTTTATCTTACATATCGATTTATTAGAAGGAGAGGAGGGATCTTTCAAGCCAGTATTGGAGAGAAAGAGAGAGTAGAAACAAAACATGTCAACACCAGGCTCGCAGAGAATTACGGTGGCCTTGAAACAAGATTTCCTAGTCCATTGGAATGAATATCTAATAGAGAGGTCCTCATGTTTAAAAATATGTTTCTATAGTGCAAAGTGTGAACTAATGGCCATATACCGGAATATATGCCATGTACTTGGAGAATTCACTCTAGACAGAAGGAATGTGTAACGATATAAAATCATGATAAAACTCATCAATATCTTTTCTAAATTAAAGTTTAAATACAAAACTATAGTGCTTTGGGCTTGAAATTATCATCTACTTGAAAATAACTCTAAAGTACCATAAATCATGCAATTTCTAACATGAATCAACACCTGAACTTAAAAATCATGAAAACAGGTTAAGATCTATTTAACTAGGTATATATATAAGCTATTTGAGCCAATCTTAATTCTGCCTTAAGTTGACAGAACACCGTGCTGTGTAACGGACTTGTTTGGGTGCGTCACAATATGGTAACGGTCCACTGTAGGTTTGTCAGAGTTCTCAGAACCCTGCAATCGTTTATAGAGGTGTGATGGATCAAGGTAGGTCTGTTACACGTCCCTGGCGATCTTACGATAGACTGTTAGGTCCTCTGTTGACAGGAAATAGAAACTATAGAAATTTATGATTAATTCATGGAATGCTAACTACTCTAATGATGTCAAAACGAGAAAAAGGCTATCTAGATGCATAGGTAGTAATGAAATAACGAGCGATAGCTTTTTATATTCAATTAGGGTTGAAGGCATGCATGAATGTATAGACTAATCCTAAAACATGAAATTCATGAAGTATAACGCATGAAATCCAAATAAACTAGAGGGCTTTTATCCCTAACAATGTGTTTTTACCGTTCGTGAGATAACCTACCTCTTAAGTGGGTTTTAAACTTCTAATTTGAGTCTTCAAGGGTCGTCCTAGTTTTTCTCTTCCTGTGATTTTTCAGCAACTTCACATTGCCCAAACTCTCCAATCTCTTGACCTAAATATGTGAAATTTGGTGGTTAGGAAGATAAAACTAAGAGGAACAAAAAGTTCTAAAGCATCTTACTATAATTACCTCATTTAGGCTCTCTAATTTCCTGATCTTCAGCACCCCGTCGCACAGTTTCTTGGGTTGGCGTGATGAAACCAGCAACTTTGGAAGATCCTAACTCCTTGGATACTCGACCTCCTAACATGAAATTTTGAGAGTTGTCAGGCCTTAGTATTAGAAACAAAAAGTTCCAAAGGACATACTCGAGATTGTATCTCCTTACCTTATTTCTTCATGAGCCAAAAGTAAGGGTCGCCTAGTTCAGAACTGGGTTCTATTTATAGGGTTGTAGCTAGGTTTTGAGGATTAGATCAATTCTAGAGCCCTTAGTTGGCCAGAACATGATCCCTAAGATTCCTTAGTAACCTTACACATTCTCCTAATCAGGCCTCTTGCAGATAGGATCCCAAAGATCCAATCTTTTTGTAAGTTCTTTCTCTCACGGAATCAACTGAGTGTAACAGTCTAAGTCTGGTCCGTTAGATGGTTGTAACGGTCGCTCGATAGACCGTTACATCAACTAGGTGTGGACATTCATCTTAATTCAAACTCCTTTTGTTAATTATCCACATAATTATCTATATAAGGGGTTGTTATCCTTATAATTCGTGAATAGGCTAAGTAACCTTCTAGAATATGGGTCAAGCTTAATGGGCTTGGTCCATAAACCTATTGGATTTTAACTATTAAAGCTAGATTAATTATTTAACATAATTGGGCCTTATAATCCCAACATTAATCATTTGTTAATCTATTTTACATTTTATAAATTCTAGAAAATTCTATAAATAATCCAGAAATTACTTATAGATTTTGGGGCACTACACCCTCCCCCACTTAGAAGAATTTGATCCCCAAATTTGATACATGGATTTTATGGAGAGTGTACTTACAATCGAATAATTCTGAGAATCTTCTACGCATAGATTCTTCTGTTTCCCATGGTTCTTCGTGTGGCCATTGCTTTGTCCATTGGACTTGGACCATAGGAATAGTTTTATTTCTTAGTTGACGCACTTCTCGTTCCCGAATCCTAACTGGTGTCTGCTCGTATGTCAGGTCCTTTTGGATCTCCAGATTATCATAAGTAATGACGTGATGAGGATCATATACATATTTCTTCAACATAGAGACGTGAAATACGTCATGAACTCCTGCTAATTGTGGAGGTAAAGCCAGTCTATAAGCCACTTCACCGACCCTTTTGAGAATTTCAAATGGGCCAAGGAATCTTGGAGTTAGTTTTCCTTTAATGTCAAATCTTCGAATACCGCGGCTTAGAGAAACTTTCAGATATACATGATCTCCCACCTGAAACTCCAAGTCGCGTCTTCGATTATTAGCATTAGATTTCTGCCTATCTTGCGCCATCTTCATTCTTTCTTGAATGAGCTTGATCTTCTCTGTAGAATCCCTGATAAGGTCGGGGCCTAGGAATTACTTTTCCCCTATTTCGTTACAACATATTGGTGATCTACAGCCTTTTCCATATAAAGCTTCAAAGGGCGCCATCTGTATGCTGGCTTGATAACTGTTGTTGTATGCAAATTCTACCAGAGGCAAGTGATTATGCCAACTTCCTCCAAAATCAATAGCACAAGCCCTGAGCATATCTTCTACTACCTGATTTGTTCTTTCAGTCTGACCATTAGTTTGTGGGTGAAATGCCGTGCTAAAATTCAATCTAGTCTCTAGTGAGTGTTATAGGCCCTTCCAGAATTGTGCTGTGAATCGAGGATCTCTATCAGATACAATAGTGATAGGGATGCCATGTAATTTGATAATTTCTTTCATGTATAATGCTACTAGAATATCCACAGACCATCGACTTTTTATTGGTATGAAGTGTGAGGATTTTGTCAATCGATATATGATCACCCATATACCATCGTGTCCTCCTCTGGTCTTAGGTAAACCCATGATGAAATCCATCCCTATACTCTCCCATTTCTATTCGGGAATATTCAAGGGATGTAATTCACCTGCGGGTCTAAATTGTTCTACTTTTACTTGTTGGCAGGTGAGACAACGGGACACGAAATCAGCTATTTCTCTCTTCATATTGGGCCACTAGAAGTTTCTTTTGAGATCTTGATACATCTTTGTGCCTCCTGGATGAATGGTGTACTTGGAATTATGTGCTTCTTCTAGGATCAGTTTCTTCGTATCCTCATGATCTGGTACACACACTCGACCCTTAAATAGCAATCTTCCATCATTGGAAATAGAGAAATCTGGCCTTTATTCAATATTGGCTTTAATTTCCAGTAACACAGGATCATAATTTTACAGCTTGACCAGATCCTCTATTAATGTAAGTTGATCTCGGATATTAGCCATGAAACAATCATCTTCCTTTATGTCAATATCTAAGTTCATCTGAGCAAATTGAGGAATAAGATTAGTCATACTAATCATAAGACTTGATAGCATACCTATTGGTTTTCTGCTGAGTGCATCTGCTACCGCATTAACCTTGCCAGGATGATATTGAATAATAAAATCAAAGTCCTTGAGATATTCTAATCATCTCCTCTGCCTCATATTAAGCTATTTTTGAGAGAATAAGTATTTCAAGCTTTTGTGGTCCGAGTAGACCGTGAACTTTTCTCCATAGAGATAATGACGCCAAATTTTTAAGGTGAAAATAACTGCTGCCAATTTTAAATCATGCACGGGATAATGTTCCTCGTGACGTTTCAATTATCTTGAAGAATAACAGATTACCTTTCCATCTTGTATGAGAACGCTTCCCAAGCCAATGCCAGATGCATCCGTATATACTTCAAATCTACCACCCTCCACCGGTAGTGATAAAATAGGAGCCGTAGTAACATGGTTCTTAAGATTTAGAAACTCTTCTCACATTCCTTTGACCAGACAAAAGGATTTTCTTTTCTTGTGAGTCTAGTTAAAGGAACAACAATCTTTGAGAAGTCTTTAATGAACCTCCTATAATAATCAGCTAGACCCAGAAAGCTTCTAACTTCTGATACAGTCGTTGGCCGTCTCCAATTTCTGACAGCTTCGACTTTCGAAGGATCCACAACGATACCTTCTTTTGAAATAATGTGGCCTAGGAATGAAACTTCCTTGAGCTAGAATTCACATTTGTTAAGCTTGGCATAAAGTTTATGTTCTCTAAATGTTTGCAAGGCTATCCTCAAATGTTCTTCATGTTCTTCTTTTATCTTGGAATATATCAAGATATCATGAATGAAGATGACGATGAACTGGTCCAGATATGGTTGAAAAACACTGTTCATAAGTTGCATAAATGCTGCTGGGGCATTTGTTAACCCAAATGGCATTACCACAAATTCATAGCGGCCATAACGACTTAAAAAAGCTGATTTATAAATGTCTTCTTCTTTAATTCTAAGCTAATGATAACCTGATCTGAGGTCTATTTTATAAAAATATTATGCTCCTGAAAGTTGATCGAAGAGCTCATCAATACACGGCATCGGATACTTGTTTTTGATTGTAAGTTGATTTAGTCGCCGGTAGTCTATGCATAGCCTGAGAGAAGCATCCTTCTTCTTGACAAATAGCACCGACGCACCCCAAGGGGATGTGGTAGGTCTAATGAAGCCCTTATCTAGTTGTTCCTGCAAGTGCCTCTTTAGTTCCTTAAGTTTCAATGGGGGACATCCTATAAGGGGCTATAGAAATAGGTGCTGCTCCTGGAATGAGTTCAATAGTGAAGTTTACTTCCCTCTCGGGTGGTAAATTAGGTAATTCAAATGGGAATACATCTAGGAACTCATTTACAATAGGAATGTTTGCTAGGACGATTTCCTTGGATTCAGTAATTGTGACAGAAGCAAGAAAAGCTTCACATACTTGCGAGATGAGTTTGTAAGCGTGAAGAGAAGATATGATAGTAGGATGTTTCTTATACTTGATGCTAAGGAAAGAGAATCTTGGAAGACCTGATTTTCGGAAGGATATAATCCTATTTCGGCAGTTAATATCAGCATCAAGATCAACAAGCCAATCTATCCCTAAAATACCATCATAACCTTTCATGTCAAGGCATACTAGGTTTGCGGGGAGATTGTGACCTTCTACTATCACCTCACTATCAGGGTAATATCTAGTAAGTTTTGCTCCAGAACCTATTGTGCCCCTTGTGCTTTGATGATAGGGTGTTGTTGTTTTGATGATGGCAACTCAATGAGTCACCACATAAGATGGCAAATCAATGAGTCACCACTTAAGTATGATGTTGATTTTATCAGTGCATCTATGTTCGTGCATCCCATGTTACTACTCTCGACATACTTAGTGCATCGTCTTAAGTCATGCATATATATAGTCCGTGCACTGCTTCGCAGGTTTGTACAACCGTTGCTGGTATGAATGTTTAAGCCCATGCACAGGTTAAGCTTGTACATGCATACATAAAGTCGATGCAAGCATGCGACAGAGTCAGTACATTGCTTAAGTCTGTACAGAGTTAATTGTCTAGGCTTGTGCATTTCATAACTATGTTTCATGGTGGCCATAAGTTAGTGAATGCCTAGACTCATGCATATTCAAGGAATAAAGTCTGTACAGAGTTTTGCCTAGACTACATCAACTCAAGTCTGTACATTCTTTGCTGATATGCCCGTGCATCATTTTAGCAAGTCTGTACATCGCTTGCACATTGCACACAGAGTCTGCACACTCATTGATGGCATGTCCGAGCATTCATCTTCAATGTGCATACTTTCCTATATGCATATTGCATTACAAGCCAGCAAGTCTGTACATCGTCTTATACATTGCACACAAAGTCTATACATTCTCTGGTGGCATGTCCGTGCATTCACCTTCATTGTACATACTTTATTATATGCATACTGCATTACACACTATAAAGTCTGTACATGCTTTGTTCAAATCTCAAACTTACTCAATGCATCCTTTTCTCTCCTTTCAGATTAATTCACACTGATAACAAGTCTGTTCTAACAGGACTACTGCTCGAGGAGATTAATAAGGACACGTGATCCAAGAATGGAGATGACTCAGGATCGTGACACGTGTAATCCAATAGGCTGAAATGCTGCCACGCGGTCAAGGTGCTAGGGCGAGAATTCATGGAAGACACACGCCCACCTACCTGCTGCTGCTATAAAAAGGAAGCGTCTCCTTCGAGTGAAATGTGTGGCGATCGTGAGCAGAGTGATCGAAGTAGGGGAGCCCATCTGAAAGATCAAGCAGAGAGAGAGAGAGCCTGCACGATCCAGAGAGAAGAGAACCAGAAAGAGAGAGAGTAGCAGAGAAGAAAAGAAACGATCAGGAAAGAAGAGAAAGAGAGAGAAGAGAAAGAGAGAAAAAGATAGAACGAGAGTGAAAAGAGAAGTATAGAGAATCAGAAGAAGAGAAAGAAAGGAAGAGAGAGGTAGAGAGCTTTAGGGGAAGAAGAAAAGCTTCATCGGAAGATTTTTTTTCACTGGACTTTGGATCAGATCCAAGCCAGTCAGCTCCGTGAGAGCCACATCTATATTCCATCGTTTACAGCTTTCTGTCGCTGTGATTTATCATCTTTTGTTTTCTTTTGAACTCTATTTCAAGCTGTTTGTTAGCAGAGCAAGCTATGTTGCTCAGCGGGCAGAGGAGGATTCTTCTGGACGGGTTAAGCTGTAATCCCCAGCGGTTGCAGAGGAGGATTCCTCTGGATGGCTAAGCTGTATTGCCCAGTGGAAGCAAGCTGTGATGCTCAGCTGATGTAGGCAAGCTGTGAGGCCCAGCTATTAAGCTGTGTATCAGCGGAATCCACACTCTGGTTGGAGTGTGGGGTGGACGTAGGTCTGCGGACCGAACCACCTAAAAATTCTTCGTCTATTGTGGTTTGATTGTCATATCTGATTCCGCTAGATGAATGCTTAGGCTCGATCTGTCTTCATATGTCCATTGATCTCATTGATTGCACGTCTACTGTTTGATTGAACACATCACAGTACTTAATATTCAGTAGAACAGAATCTATCTTTAGCTTCACATCTCTGAGTGTTCGAATTTTTTAAATTAGGCAAAAATTTTGAAGGACAGATTCATTCACCCCCCTCTGAATCCATCGCACCAGTCCCAACAATTGGTATCAGAGCGGGTCACTGATGCATCAGATCCAACGATCTGTAGTGGATCCTGCTATTTTCGGTGCCTTGATTGATTGTGTAGATTGTCTAGCATCTCGTTTAATTGTCATGGATTTTTTGCCTGAAGTTCCAATGTTCGATGGATTGTGTTTCTCTGACTGGCATAGAGAATTTAGGGATTACATGAATTCTGTGGATTCGAATTTGCTGATTCTAATTGAGTATGGACCTTATGACATTCCAGTAAATAAGTAAGACTGGAATATTAGTCATGAGTTGATGAGTGCTGAAAATAGAAAAGCCCTGGAGATGTTGAAAGGGGCGATAAATTCTGATGTGCTCTCATGTGTGACTAAGTGCAGGAATGCAAAGGAGTTGATGGATGAGCTTAACCTCAGATATGGTGAAGAGAACGATAAGTGCCTTATGACAAAGGATCAAAGCAGTGATCAGTCCGATGACTCGTCATCAAAGGTAAACTCCGAACCAGAACAAAATTCATTGGATGAACTGATTGAGATGCACGATAATTTGCTTGACAGTTATAGATCTTATAAACGTGAAATGAAAGAGATGAAAAAGGCCATGTTGCATGAAATTAGAAAGTTGAAATGTGAAAACGCCAACCTAAAAGGAAGTCTGAAAATAAGTGAAAATTCATGCAATGAATGTGATTCTGTTAAAATAAATTTTCAAAAGGAAGCTATACATATTTCCTCTATAGAGTCAAGCTGCAACAAATGCTCGGTTCTGCAAGAACGTAATGAGGAACTCTATAGTAAAAATGAATGGTTGAATAAATAAATTGCCTCATTTAAAGAGGATCATAAAAATTTGCTTGCTGAGAAAATTAAAGTAGAAGAAAGAAAAGAGGAACAAACTGAGAAACTAGAGTTGATGTCCAATAATGAAAAATGTGATGAAGAAGTTAAGAAGCTAACCAAAGAAAACACTGAACTGAAAGTTGAAGTTGAAAAATTAAAGTGGTTAAACACTGGTTTGTCTGAAAAACTTCTCACCATAGAAAAAGAAAAAACTGTCTGTGATGAAGAATCACAAATTTTGAATAATCTAGAACAAGAAATTGAGAAGTATAAAACTGCAAATAAAGTTCTAAGCGAATGTGTTAATTACAGTGAACAAGAGATATCCAGTTATGAACTTCACATTGCTTCTTTGGAAGACAAAATTCATGATCTGGAAAACTCAGCATCCGAGTCTGCTAAAAATAAAGGAAAAATGAAAGTTGTCATGAAAGGAGAGGATGATAATTCAAGACGGGGGATAAGTTGTAGTTCTGATGTTAAAGAAATTCCTAGAAACTAGCTACATACAACTTTTGTGCGTAGCTCAGACATAGCTAGCACTTCCACCTCATCCCCCAAACAAGCTGCTACTCAAGAAAATAAGAAAACAAAACAGAAAAGGAAAATATTGAAAAAGAATGATAACAATCAGCATGCTAAGAAAGTTCAGACCAACAAATCTATTGTCAAAAATATTGAATGCTTTTACTGTGGAAAGTTTGGCCATGAGATGGTTGATTGTTTCATCATGAAGAAGGATGAATTAAAATCTGAGAGAATTCATGTTAGGAATTCTAATATGAAGAAACCCTCTTCTGTTCAAACCAAAAGGCCTCAATGCTTTTATTGTCATAAAATAGGTCATCTCATGCGTAAATGTAGGCTAATGAAAATAGATGACCTGTCTGCTGTTGGAGTGCATGATAAACTGTTTCATGCTAAAAATCATGCAACTCATAAAAAGAAACTTCAATGTTTTCATTGCGGCAAAACTGGCCACATTGTTGCTGAATGTTGGCATAATCAGGGAAAGAAATTTCGTTCTGGACTTGTTAATTTCCCAGTTAACAAAAATGTTTTTGGAAGAAATAATTTTGGTTCTAAGGGAAAGCACCTTAAGTGCTTTGAATGTGGAAAGCATGGCCATGCAGTCAAGGACTGCTGGTATGTTCAGGGAAATCACGTTAATTTCAAATCTGCTAAATTCTCTAGAACGAGACCTGTAAATACTTCATGCTTCAACTGTGGTAAGCCAGGTCACAAGTATGCAAACTATTGGTTGTCAGGTAATAAGAATCAAACTGTCCATGCATACAACAGAACATTTTATGAATATGTTCATGGGTCTCATACTGCTGTTGATATGCATCATAGGACTAGAAAATCTATTGTTTCATGTAGATATTGTGAAAAATCTGGTCACTCCATGGATAGTTGTTACCTGATAGATTATGATGATAATGTTGCTAAGAGACTGTTCAGAACACCTGTCAGGGCTAACGCAGGACCCAAGGTTGTTTGGGTCCCTACAGGATCAAAATGATTAATGTGCTGCAGGTGTGCCTTGGAACGAATGAAAGGGGGTTAATAAGCCAAGGCACTCAAAATGAAAACCCCAGGATCCTATGATTCAGGTCAGTTCTGAACACTATGTTTAAATTCCATCATCCGAAAATTGAGAATTTGAAATGACTGTATATCATGTTGCTCTGTTGGTGCTAAATTGAAAATTTCTGAAATGGGAATTGCTCAATCATGTTCATGGTAGTTCCCTTCTGTCTGAATTGCATGAATCATATATGAATGAAGAATTTGAAATCATGTGTTGTGCTTTCATTACATTTCATGCACTTAGTAAGGGGGAGTTCAACTAGTCTTGATTAACCATACTGCTGCTCATGCCTTGATATTTAAATGATGAATCTAGATAGAGGGAGTTTTTTTATCATCTTATTCACTTTCACCTGAAATCCTCCTATCTAGTTTATTGGATCTTCTAATGCTCTCAATTTGTTTCAATTGAATTCTCTATTGTCTTCACTGAAATAGCTGATCTGTCTGTATTCCAGACTCAGCTACTGCTGGTTGATATACTCTCTTCTAATGCTCTTCTCTCTTGTTGTTGACTCTTCCACCAGCTTACACTCTTCACATTCTTCTTAGTCGGTATGACTAATTTGTGTCTAGTGTTGATTAGTTGGTCAGCTATATTTTTGACCTGATCTGAGGAACACAAGTTGCAGACCATGCAATTCAGTCTGAGAATCATGTAGAAAGGCCTATCATATAGGTTTAAGAATAACCACTAAATCAGACTGATGTAAGAGTTATGTATTCTCATATTTGCATTTAAATGACTTGAAAGTATCTGAATAGTAAGCTTTAATAAATTTTAACCACATATGTCATGAAAACCTTAGACTCACTTATCTGAAATCTGAATATTTGAAATCAAGACTATCTTTGGTTGAGATACATAGAGTGAGTATTTTTTTTAAACATTAACTTGATAAATGTTGACTAAATGAAAAAATGTGAATTCAGAGCAATGACTTGGTCACTGAGAAACTGGGTTCTCTATCAATGAAATAAAGTAAACCTATGTCATGAAGTGCCATAGTTATCTCTGGTGAAAATTTATTGAAAAACCTGATAGAGCAATGGCATATTTGTGTTGAGTAACTGGGGAGTCTGGCCTCTAATCAACGTGTCTCCTCACGTAAAAAGACATTTCTATTGCTAACTCTGGTCTCAAGTTGAGAGGCAATGGCAGTTATCACACTGAGTAACTGGGTCATTTCACCTGAGACGTGTTGTGTCTCATGTAAAAAGGTGTAGATCAACTTAAATTGCTCAGGAAAAGTATAATGTGCATCAAATAAAAATATCTTACAAATTCTATCAACTCTTGCACTTGTAAAAGTGTTTAATCTCAATACTTTTCTGTGTAACTCTCAAAGGAGTCATTGAGATCTTGTGTGTAAGATAAAGATGATTGGTCCTGAGTGTTATCTGATTAATTGGTTCACCTTTATTAAAACTTGAATTCAGATATAAGTATTAAGTTTAATTGACAAATATGGTATACATCATAATTAAATCAGGTTGGTCAAATTGCCAATTCATAACTCTCTATGATGGGAGAGTGTATTCATGTTACGACTTATTGTAGTGGTGCATGCCTTAAATTTCTTCATGATTTGTTTCACCCCTGACAACTTGATCAACAGGCACTTAGTTGACAATCCTCTCTTATTAGTTGATTGATTCCTGAGATGTACTACTCTCCACACTGTTGGAATCTTCCATCTTGCTTTGTAATCAGTTCTGGTTCTGTATACTTTCCACCTGTTTCATTCTATCCATGCATATGTGAGGTGCCTCAACTAGAGTTCAGATTGCTTGTAATGGTAGATTTCAGATTGCTTTATTGGTTAACCAGAGTTCGTTCCTACACTTCAGGGGGAGTTCTGGGTCATCTGCATTTAAGGGGAGAGTAGTCAAACATTCATGTTGATAGGGGGAGTTCTTATATTTTATTCTTCAGTGCTCATTTTGCATGTTTCTATGGGAGAGTATTGGTATCAGATTTCATACATGTCTTTCATTTCACTCGTAAACCATCTCCTTTTTGTTTATGTCAAAGGGGGAGAATTGTTTGCTGAGTCTGTGTGACTCATTGTGTTGACATCATCAAAAAGGGGGAGATTCTTGTGCCCCTTGTGCTTTGATGATAGGGTGTTGTTGTTTTGATGATGACAACTCAAGGAGTCACCACATAAGATGGCAAATCAATGAGTCACCACTTAAGTACGATGTTGATTTGATCAGTGCATCTATGTTCGTGCATCCCATGTTACTACTCTCGACATACTCAGTGCATCATCTTAAGTCATGCATATATATAGTCCGTGCACTGCTTCGCAGGTTTGTACAACCGTTGCTGGTATGAATGTTTAAGCCCATGCACAGGTTAAGCTTGTACATGCATACATAAAGTCGATGCAAGCATGCAACATAGTCAGTACATTGCTTAAATCTGTACAGGGTTAATTGTCTAGGCTTGTGCATTTCATAACTATATTTCATGGTGGCCATAGGTTAGTGAATGCCTAGACTCATGCATATTCAAGGAATAAAGTCTGTACAGAGTTTTGCAGACTACATCAACTCAAGTCTGTACATTCTTTGTTGATATGCCCGTGCATCATTTTAGCAAGTCTGTACATCGCTTGCACATTGCACACAGAGTCTGCACACTCGTTGATGGCATGTCCGAGCATTCATCTTCAATGTGCATACTTTCCTATATGCATATTGCATTACAAGCCAGCAAGTCTGTACATCGTCTTGTACATTGCACACAAAGTCTATACATTCTCTAGTGGCATGTCCGTGCATTCACCTTCATTGTACATACTTTATTATATGCATACTGCATTACATGCTATAAAGTCTGTACATGCTTTGTTCAAATTTCAAACTTACTCAATGCATCCTTTTCTCTCCTTTCAGATTAATTCACACTGATAACAAGTCTGTTCTAACAGGACTGCTGCTCAAGGAGATTAATAAGGACACGTGATCCAAGAATGGAGATGACTCAGGATCGTGACACGTGTAATCCAGCAGGCTAAAATACTGCCACGCGGTCAAGGTGCTAGAGCGGGAATTCATGGAAGACACACGCCCACCTACCTGCTGCTGCTATAAAAAGAAAGCGTGTCCTTCGAGTGAAATGTGTGGCGATCGTGAGCAGAGTGATCGAAGTAGGGGAGCCCATCTGAAAGAGCAGAAGTAGAGAGAGAGAGAGCCTGCACGATCTAGAGAGAAGAGAAACAGAAAAAGAGAGAGTAGTAGAGAAGAAAAGAAACGATCAGGTGAGAAGAGAAAGAGAGAGAAGAGAAAGAGAGAAAAAGATAGAAGGAGAGTGAAAAGAGAAGTATAGAGAATCAGAAGAAGAGAAAGAAAGGAAGAGAGAGGCAGAGAGCTCCAGGGGAAGAAGAAAAGCTTCATCGGAAGATTTTTTTTCACTGGACTTTTGATCAGATCCAAACCAGTCAGCTCCATGAGAGCCACATCTATGTTCCATCGTTTACAGCTTTCTGTCGCTGTGATTTATCATCTTTTGTTTTCTTTTGAACTCTATTTCAAGTTGTTTGTCAGCAGAGCAAGCTGTGTTGCTCAGCAGGCAGAGGAGGATTCCTCTGGACGGGTTAAGCTGTAATCCCCAGCGATTGCAGAGGAGGATTTCTATGGATGGCTAAGCTGTATTGCCCAGCGGAAGTAAGCTGTGATGCTCAGCTAATGTAGGCAAGCTGTGAGGCCCAACTGTTAAGCTGTGTATCAGCGGAATCCACACTCTGGTTGGAGTGTGGGGTGGACGTAGGTCTGCGGACCGAACAACCTAAAAATCCTTCGTCTAGTGTGGTTTGATTATCATATCTGATTCCGCTAGATGAATGCTTAGGCTCGATCTGTCTTCATATGTCCATTGAGCTCATTGATTGCACGTCTACTATTTGATTGAACACATCACAGTACTTAAGATTTGGTGGAACTGAATCTGTCATTAGCTTCGCATCTTTGAGTGTTCTAATTTTTTAAATTAGGCAAAAAAATTGAAGGACAGATTCATTCACCCCCCTCTGAATCCATCGCATCAGTCCCAACAGAACCTAGGGGTGTGGTTATAGTAAGATCTGAAGGTAGAGGAACTGATGCAATTGGTAATATTTTGGCAAACGTAGTGGAGACAAAAGAATGAGAGGTACCAGTATCAAATAGCACAAGTGCAGGACGAGAATAAATTTGAAGAGTACTTGAGAGAAATATAACAACTTGTTCTTTCTCGTGGAATTAGAAGAAAATAAATCTTAAAGCTAATTAACTATCTTATCCCGGGCTCTACCCAATTCTCACATGGGTATGGAATTTCTTCCTCAGTTCAAAGGTAGGGGTCCTTAAACCTTGGACTTATCCTATGACATGATTCTTCTCTCTAAGTCCTGAGATTTAGGCTCTGATACCAACTTAATTGTCACGCCCTGAGCCTTTATTACAGCGAAAGATCAGCTCGAGGAACGTGAACAGTTGGCATGATAAGCCTCTTGTAAGCAAGAACAATCAGAGCGCAAGACAATCACACATATAAATGCAATTGCACAATATTTACTCAACTCCAACTTTCAATTCATTATCAATCAAATATCAAATACAATCACTAATCTTCATCATACTAGACTTAAGAAATAAGAAAATTACATAGACTCAATCTAAACAATGTAGACTTCCTAAGTCTTCACTCATTCTTCATTCACTCTCGGACCCGCTATTTGAACATTCCGAATCCGATCCTGACTCACTTCCATCTCCTGAAAAGATTGGAAATAGGTAATGAGCACACTTACCCAGTAGGTATCTTCGCATCAACATGAAGGCACTATTAAAGTAATTAACATTTTTGTTCTAGAGGAATAAGGTAAAATCATGCGAATGCGATAAATCACAAGTAACCAAAGTAACAAGATGATCATGTAAAATAGAATGAACAAGTATGAACTAGCAAGAATGTAACAAGAATGACCTTTCATGAACAAGAATGTACTAGCAAGTCACATACTCATCACCCAAACATCTTTTGCTTATGAGCAAGTATTTAGTGAATTTCTATGGAATATCATGTAACAAGCAAGAAAGTCATGTACGTGTATCGTTGATTTTCACTTCACGAGCCGTGGATATTTCACTTATTTATAGAGAAAGTACTTCCAGCGTAATGCGACGCCAGTAGCATCATATCCCATGGTTTACAGTATGTTTTCGACAATCAGTCGAGGGGACTAGCATAGAGCCCTTGAACATAATCAGTGCTCGATCGCATCTTCAAGTATAAATCAAGCTATTTCCACATTTCAAGCAATAAAATATGGTCAAGAATGCAAATAAGTTCTTGATAACAATAATCAACAATGAACGCTTCAACTTAGGACATGAGATATCAAAGATGATTTAAGACGATGTCATGCTCATGGAAATAATTCGACTGCATAATAGTACATTTATTATCATTCATAATTTAAATTAAGTATCTTTAGATAATATGCCGAGTCCTAGACCATCAATACCCATCCAGGAACTTAGAATATCAACCTTGTGGTCCAACCTCGGGTTAAAGAATTTAGAACTGTGATGGTCTAATACTGGGCCGTTACATGAACATAACGGTTGAGTGTTGGGCCGTTAGAAATGTTGAATTCAGAAGAAAATAGATATGGACTCAAACAACGTGACGGTCATATATTGGACCGTTATATGGTCCTGACGGTCGAATATAGACCCGTTACATATCCAGAATCTGAAAACATCGATAGTGCTTTCTAACAATTGGGCTTTCACGGTACAACCAACTTGGCGTCCTAGTGGAAATCCCAGGCTCGCAGAGAATTACGGAGGCCTTGAAATAAGATTTCCTAGTCCATTGGAAGGAATATCTAATAGAGAGGTCCTCTTGTTCAAGAATATGTTTCTATAGTGCAAAGTGTGAACTAATGGCCATATACCTGAATATATGCCATATACTTAGAGAATTGACTCTATAGACAGAAGGAATGTGTAACGATATAAAATCATGATAAAACTCGTCAATATCTTTTCTAAATCAAAGTTTAAATACAAAACTATAGTGCTTTGGGCTTGAAATTATCATCTACTTGAAAATAACTCTAAAGTACCATAAATCATGTAATTTCTAACATGAATCAACACCTAAACTTAAAAATCATGAAAACAGGTTAAGATCTATTTAACTAGGCATATATATAAGCTATTTGAGCCAATCTTAATTTTACCTTAAGTTGACAGAACACAGTGCTGTGTAACGGACTTGTCTGGGCACGTTAGAATAGGGTAACAGTCTACTGTAGGTCCGTCAGAGTTCTCAGAACCCTGCAATCGTTTACAGAGGTGTGACAGATCGAGGTAGGTCCGTTACACGTCCCTGGCGGTCATACGATAGACCGTTAGGTCCTCTGCTGACAGGAAATAGAAACTATAGAAATTTATGATTAATTCATGGCATGCTAACTACTCTAATCATGTCAAAACTAGAAAAAGGCTATCTAGATGCATATGTAGTAATGAAATAACGAGAGATAGCTTTTTATCTTCAATTAGGGTTGAAGGCATGCATGAATGTATAGACTAATCCTAAAACATGAAATTCATGAAGTATAACGAATGAAATCCAAATAAACTAGAGGGCTTTTATCCCTAACAATGTGTTTTTGCCGTTCATGAGATAACCTACCTCTTACCTGGGATTTAAACTTCTAATTTGAGTCTTCAAGGGTCACCATAGTTCTTCTCTTCCTGTGATTTTTCAGCAACTTCACATTCCCCTAACTCTCCAATCTCTTGACCTAAAGATGTGAAATTTGGAGGTTAGGAAGATGAAACTAAGAAGAACAAAAAGTTATGCAGCATCTAACTCTAATTACCTCGTTTAGGATCTCTAATTTCCTGATCTTCAGCACCCTGCCGCACAGTTTCCTGGGTTGGCGTGATGAAACCAGCAACTTTGGAAGATTCTAACTCCTTGGATACTCGACCTCCTAACATGAAATTTTGAGAGTTGCCAGACCTTAGTATTAGAAACAAAAAGCTCCAAAGGACTTACCAGAGATTCTATCTCCTTACCTTGTTTCTTCACGAGCCAAAAGTAAGGGTCGCTTAGTTCAGAACTAGGTTCTATTTATAGGGTTTTGGCTAGGGTTTGAGGATTAGATCGATTCTAGAGTCCTTAGTTGGTTAGAACCTGATCCCTAAGAGTCCTTAGTAACCTTACACATTCTCCTAATTTGGTCTATTGCAGATAGGATCCCAAAGATCTAATCTTTCTGCAAGTTCTTCCTCTGACGGAATCAATTGAGTGTAACGGTCTAAGTCTGGTCCGTTAGATGGCTGTAACGGTCGCTCGATAGACCGTTACATCAACTGGGCATGGACATTCATCTTAATTCAAACTCTTTTTGTTAATTATCCACATATTTATCTATATACGGGGTATTTATCCTTATAATTTGTGAATAGGTTAAGTAACATTCTAGAATATGGGTCAAACTTAATGGGCTTGGTCCATAAACTGATTGGGTTTTAACTATTAAAGCTAGATTAGTTATTTAACATAATTGGGCCTTATAATCCCAACATTAATTCATTTGTTAATCTATTTTTCCCTTTATAAATTCTATAAATAATCCAAAAATTACTTATAAATTTTGGGGCACTACATGCACTGACTTTAGACATGGTAACACAGGGTGTGCACCGACATGAGTAGCACAAGTAAAGACTTGCACCGACCGTGAATTATACACAAGCTGTAACTGCACCGACCTTGTGTATGAGCAGCCAAAGGTATGCACCGACTTGGTGCGTGCAAAACATAACCTGCACTGACTTTATGTGTGCGGGCAAGGTATGCACGACTTGGAATATGCATGCTTCGGTAAAATGCATTGACTTCTATGTGAGACTTGTATGTATATGTAACGTGCACACACTTTACTTTATGTAAACCAAACAAATGCACAGACCTTAACTGCGTGTAGTGACTAAAGTTGCACCGACCCTATGCCAGCCCGATGCAAAGATTGCACCGTCCAGAATAGTGAAGTGCATAGACTTGCACCGAATTTGAAAATGCAAACCAGGCAATGCACCAACCCTTGTGTGTGCACGGGCAAGAAATGCACCGACTTGTTTTATGACCTTGTATCGCTTCTAGGGCAAAGGTGCACCGACCTTCTTTCCTTCATGCACTTACCTCAATAGTGATGTGCATCGACTTAGTAGTGGAGACAATGCATGCACCGACCTAGACTATGCGAGATGAAGTAAATGTGCATGGACCTAAACATTGAAGTACACAAACCTTTATACCGGTCTTGAATCTCTACAGACTTTAGCATCAACATGCACCGAGCTACGTGAGTAGAGCAGCCAGGTGTGCGCCGACCTTCTATGAATACTAGCAGATGTGCACAGACCTTTGTGAAGGTATGAATAGTAATAGCATCGATCTCTTCCATATGAAAGACAAAGCATGCACTGACCTTGTATCATACAAGGCAAATGTGCACCGAGATTACTAAGAAGCAACAAAACATGTGCAATGAGTTGAACAGTGTTTGACAGATATGTGTGTGCAGTGTTCTCTTCATCCTTCAGCAAACCATGAAACCATACAAATGCAGCAAGCACATATGATATTAATGCAAGATGAAGCATTGTGTTTGACATCATTAAAATCACAGGGATACAACAATCTCTTCCTTTTGATGATGACAACATTATGAACACTATGAGTGAACACTATGAGTTAAAGACAACATGCTGACTCCAAACTATTCTCCCCCTTTGACTTCATCAAAAAGGAAATAATAGTTTGAGAGAATCAGTAGATTGAGATCCAAAACATGCAAGACTCCAAACCATTCTCCCCCTTTGTCCCTTTCCAAATGAAGTGAAGCTGATATACAGAGGGACTCAAGGAATCCTAGCTACTCCCCTTGAAAAATGACAAAGATGACAAACGACCAGACTAATCTCCACCTTAATACTAGAAAGATGGTGATGATACAATCTCCCCCATTTGACAAACTAGAGGAATTGGAGTGAAAATTATCATCAGACATTAAGATTTAAATCTGATACCAATTGATGTGAAAAGAGATATCAACAAAAACACAGGATTAGTCATTTCAACAATAATTAGAAAGTGAGCATGGAATGATCAAGAACAGTGAGCAGAAAGTTGAGCGCATTAATGACTAGATTACCAATGAATATATGAGGTGGAAGGATTTTCAATAGGATACCAAATTCATAAATCTTAATAACCAAATTTTAGACTCTTCTATTATAAGAGATTATGAATGATTCTAAACAGACCAGCATGATTTAAGCATGATGTATACATAGTTTCTTCAATGAAATTCAATACTCATATCTGAAATCATGTTTTAATAAAAATGAACCAGTTGCACATATGACATTCTTGTTTAACCTCCTTATATCTTACTCATTCAAAATCAATGACTCCTTTGGAAGTTACACAAGATAGTATTGAGATTAAACAATTATGAGTGTATTTGAACATGTCTTTAATCTTTTTCAGGATTTTTCTTTTGTTCAGCAACTTTATTTTTCTGAGCAAGTTTGGTTAAATCAATACCTTTTTATGTGAGGCACAACACGTCTTAGGTGAAGTGACCTAGTTACTCAGTGTGACAACCATATTACCTCTCAATGAGAGCAGAGTTAGTAATTTAGAGTGTCTTTTTACATGAGGAGACACCTTGATCAGAGGCCAAAATCCTCGGTTACTCAACACAGCCATGCCATTGCTCTGCCAAATTTTCAATTATTTTTATAAGAGAGGTAACTATGGCACTTCATGACAAGGGTTTACTCTATTTCTTTGATAGAGAACCCAGTTTCTCTGTGACTAAAGTCATTGCTCTGACTTTATTTTCTGTCAAATATTTTCAGATTTTTCAGTCAATGCTCAATACACTGAAATGTTTAAGAACAATACTTTCTACATGTATCTTAACCAAAGAAAGCCATGTCTATTAAAATTTTCATATTTCAGAAGATTTTGCATGAAATTACATGAGACAATTGGTTAAACATTAATTAAACATAATGATTCAAATATTTTCAAGTCTTTTAAATCAAAACTTAATGAATACATTAGACTTAAATCAATTTGTTTCATCAGACATTCTTAAACCAATATAATATAGGATTCTTCTTTTCGAAATATGTCAGATTTATGATTAGGGTACATAGATTGAAATCTTCCCAAATTCAGATGAATCAATATTGACAATGCAGCCAATCAATGGAAACAACTTGAGCTTTTGTTCAGAGAGTAGTAGAGGACATTATCAAGCATGCATATAAAATGACAGAATTGGAACACATGCTTATGCATTAAACAGATTTTCAGGAGTCAGTGAGTTTACAAAGATGCAGCAGGAGGTATGCACTAGATTAATCCAGTTCAAAAATTAATAGCTGAGTCTGGAGTACAGACAGATCAGCTTGACAGTAGTGACAAGAATGAATTCAAGTGAAGCTCTCCTTCAACAACTGAAGGAGTAGTAGATTTAGATTTCAGCTTCAAGACAGTTAAGAGCTCAGATGATGATAATGTAATCACCAACACACAAGAATAGGAGAGTGATTTGAGTGACTAGACAGGAAGAATTCAGTGTTTGAAAGACTAGTGAGTCTAAAATGCTCCCCCTATCTAGATGCAGTGAGTCACTTCTTTTGAATTTTCAATTTAACGATATGCAGTGCAATTCACTATATGTATGCATATGTGGTGGGGACACCGGACCCACTACTCGGAGCCGACGCCGCACTGTCCCGACACCGAGTTTGTGGCTCAGAGATTCACTCGAAGACTCGGCATCCTGAGTATTTTATTTATGTATTGAATATTTCTGTGTGTATGTAAGTAAAATACATGTATTACGACATGTATATTTACTTTTGTTTTATTAAGCTAGTTATAGTCAAAGTTATTATATTTTATTTTTACTAAACCCACAAGTCAAATGTGGGTAGGTGAGTTTGTTTTATTAGGCATGGGTATAAATGTTATTAGGAAAATCTTATGGGTATGGATGTTATAGCCTCTACCTATATAAGGAAGGCTAAGGGTGTATGTTTTCATATGATGAATACTATTAAAAGCTGCAACCTATGTAAGAGCTTCCTCTCTTGCTATTTTTCCCTTCCCTCCTTTCTCATTTTGTGAGATTTGAGTGTGTCGCCCGGTGTGAGACCGTACGGCGTGAGGTCGAGCTGCGCGAGGTAGCAAGTTATCTGTCCTGTTCGTGATTTCAGAGTTGCCTTTGATCCTTCTTCCAACACCGTCCGTGTTAAATTTGATATCAGAGCCCAACAACGGCATCTCCGACAACCCCGACATCCCCAACATCGTCTCCCTTTCTCTCTCTAGGTTGCTAGAAGTGAAAAAAAAGAAAAAAAGAAAAAAAGAGTAGTTGCATTCTGTTGGTTGAGAGGAGTTTTGAAAAAAAAGAAAAAAAAAGAATTTCTCTCTCTGTTAGTCTCTCTCTCTCCTACGTTTTCTCTCTCTCTCCTTATTTCTCTCTCTCCCAATTTCTATCTCTCTCTCTCTCTCTCTCTCTCTCTCTCTCCCTCTCGCGCGCCTGCGCACCCGGACACCCCCGCCGCCACCCTGCCAAACCCACCGCGCCGGCCAGCTCTCCGCCGGTCACAGCCTTCGAGGCCCCCGTCGAACCTCCCGCCACTGCAGCTTCCCACCGCGGCCATCTCCTGCCTCCCCGTGACCACCCACGCCGCTGCCACAGCCCACGCCTCACCCCATCTCCCACCGGACACCCCTCCACCATCTCCCCATACCGCCATAGCTCGTCCGTCGACTCTGCAACTCCCCCTCCGGCCAGAACCGCCCTCACCACTGCAACACCCAACACCCTCCACTAGCCGCTGCCGAGCCCCTCTCTCTCTCATCACTGCACATCTCCTGTCTCTCCTTCTCTCTCCACCGGCCACTCTCCAACCGCCCGCCACCCTCCTCCGAGCGAACCTCCCCACCCAGTCGGTCCCCACCCTGACGGTGCCCCCACACCGCGCCCCTCTCCTCCCTCTAACCCTCCAGCCACTGCGCAATCCCCTCTCCTCACCCCCGCCCTCCGACGTCCAGCCAACCTCCGCTACCACCTTCCACCATCCCTGCGCCCCACCCTGCCAACTGTCGGCATCTGCGGCCACGTCCTCCCCTTCGCGAATGGCCAGCCATCTCCGTCGCGAGCCACCTCAGTGTTGAAGCTGGTTTCAGAATTGGAGTTCCACCTTGGACGAAGGGGGCCTTGGCGGCGGTGGCTGCTAAGGCGAAGGGCTTGACGTCACGGAGCTCCACCTCGTGTTCCTCGGAGTCGTCGTTGAACTCCTGAAAGCCGGCCTTGAAGTCGTCCTCCCCATCCACAACGAGGGGGGCCTTTGTCAGCCGTTGTTGCTTGGCATCGTAAAAGGACTCCTTCCTCAGTCCCGCCGTAGCGCCCGCACCCCGCAAGACACGCCTGCCCGCCTCTCGCCAACCCGCGTGGACCAGGCCGCAGCAGAAAAGTGAAAGCTTCTCCACCTTGAAGAAATATATATATCATATAAAAAGGTTTGAGAAAGTCAAAAGAAAAAAAAAGAGTAGGTGAAGTTTGAAAAAAAATATTAAAAAAAAGGAGGGTTTGTAAAAGAGTCAAAAAAGACAAGTTTGAAAAAAAAAGGGTTTGAAAAAAAAGAGAGTTTGAAAAAAAAAGCGGTGTGTTAAATATATATATATATATATATATATGTGTGTGTGTGTGTGTGTGTGTGTGTGTGTGTGTGTGTGTGTGTGTGTGTGTGTGTGTGAGATATATATAATATTATATATATAATATTATATAGCCATATATATATCTATATATGTAACTTTATGTAATTAACTTATTGTAGCACCCGAAGTCCGCAATGGAGGCTCGAACAGCACTCGAGTCACTTGGTCGTCGACAGACGGTTCGTGATTTACGAAGTTTAAGTGACCGTGAGTCTCCCTGCTTGGAGAAATTTTGGATTGATTTGTTCCGTTACGTGGGAAAATTTTAACATTGAGTGGTTTTGTAATAGTTAAATCCTCCCTGTGCGGAGTGAATTCATTGTAACCGTGAAGCTTCGTCGACGCCGTGCGGGCACGCACGTCCCCGCTCGCCTTCGTCTCCGGTCGGAGCTTGACTTCTGAGTCAGCTGGGTACGTGCTCCAAATCACTTGCTTATTTAGTATCCTTATCATTTGCCACGCGACGAAGTGAGCGAGAGCCCGATCCATGATAGGATCTAGCAATGGTGCGCGAAGGATTCAGAGGAGGGGGTGAATGAATCCCTTTGTTAAAACTTTGACCGAATAAAAAATTAGACCCAAACACAAAGGCCTGATCAAAGTAAATCGTAGTCTCGAATGACTGATGTGCAGCGGTAACCTTGAAAGCCAAACAAATCTAATCGAGCCTAGACATGCATCTAACGATTCACAAGAGACAAGAAGACCACAAAGAACACAGGGAATTTTTAGATGGTTTGGTATGCTGCCTGCAGACCTACGTCCATCCCTCACTCAAATCCGAGTGAGGCTTCCTGTTGCCTAACAGCTTAAAACCGCTGCGCAACACAGCTTGCGTCCGCTGAGCCTCACAGCTTGCTTACAAACGGCTGAGCAGCACAGCTTGCTATCTAGAGGATCCCTCCTCTGACTGTTGAGGGTTACAGCTTAACCTCCGCTGCCACACAGCTTGAACAAAGGATTAAAAAGAGAAATAAGAACGATGAAAACAGCGACTGAAAGCTGACAATGAAATCCAATGAATATTGTCCACACAGGAGCAAACTGGACTGGATTTGATCCAAGTACCAGTGGATAGAATATCATTGATTCTTCTCACGATCTCACTCTTTATCTATCTCTTTTTCCTTCTCTTGATCTCACAAGCTCTCTATCTCTTTCTCCTTCTCTTCTGCTCTCTAGATCGGGCTGGCTGGTAATCTTTTCTGCCTTCGATATGCAACCTCGTATATTCTCCTAGTTCTCTCTCATTCTTATCTTTAGATTTCAGAGAGGATTTTTATATGTGACTTCCGTCTCGGAATCCCGTGCTCACGCATTGGGCGTGTGGAGGGAGAACTCCCACCTAAAATGCTTCCAGAAGGCTCTCACACATGTGTCACCATCTGAGTGTTGTAGTCTATCACGTGGTAGTCTTTTGGAGGATGATCCACCTTGGATCACGTGTCCCTCCATGGAGATTGGAATCACTTGGTTTTGGTTCTCTGGAGAGAAACTCTGTCAGAAAAATAATAGACATTTAGTCAACCACTTTAGCACAAGTTGCACCGACGTAACAAGAGAGTAAGCATAAACTACACTGAGTAGGAGTGTGCAAGTCAACCATTGCATTGACTTATTACAAGGTGAACAGAGGATTGCACCGACATCAGAAATTGTAGTGGCATAAGTTGCACCAAGTTGATGTAAGCAAAAGCGAGAAATGCACTGACTTATGAATGTACATGACACCATATGCACGGACCTTAGTTTCCAAACGTGCAACAGATATGCACCGACATGAATCCATAAGGCACAAAAGGAAGACTATGCATTGAGTCAAAAATGTCTAAAAACATGCACTAACTCTAAAATGTCTAGGACAAATGATGCACTGACCGTAAAGGGCAAGAGATGCAGCTTGCACCGAGTACGGTCTCGCACATGCTAAGCATGTGCCAGGTCAAGATGTGCAGCCTAATGTGCAGCCTAAGGAAAAACATGCACCGAGATCCCTGAGAGAAATGCACAGACAAGAAAAAAATGTCTAAAACAAAACTTGCACCGAGTTGGATTTGCAGTCCAAGTAAGAGCTGCACTGAGATGCCAGATTGAGATGTGCAGAACAAAACTTGCACCGAGTCAAGATTTCCAGTCCAAGTAAGAACTTGCACCGAGATGTAGATATCCTGTCCAAGTGAAAACTTGCACTGAGATGGCGAAGAAGAATGCACTGACACTAAATGAAGAGACTAAACAATGCGTGTTAGTCAAGAATTGCACGGACCCAAATATTGCACCGACCCCGAGAGGTGAGATGCAAAAGCAAGATATGCACGGACCTTGATGCGCATGATGCATTGAAATGCACTGACCACTTTATGTATGAGACATATAATGCACCGAGAGAGAAACAGGACGATAGTGTGTGTGAGTGAATAGAAACTTGCGCCGAGGCAAGAACTTATGCGTGAAATGTAGAACTAAGTTAGACTTGCACTGAGCTAGATTTTTAGCGAGACAATGCATGCACTGACTTTGATTTATTCTATGAAGTAACATGCACCAAATGGACCATACATAACAGATAGAGTTGAAGGATTTAAACACCTTAATCTAAACATGATTCATAGAAAGTCATTATCTAAACTATGGTTCCAACAGTCTCCCCCTTTTTGATTATGACAACTATGAGTCATGTATGATTAAACCATTTAAAAAAACATTCAATACTCAGCATTCAAACAAATGTGTTCCCAATCTGTTGGAGCATGCTCAAAATTTATTCACATGCAGACAAGATAGAAAATGCATTCAACACAACAGGTGTGCAAACGAACAAAATGTAAATATGCAAATATGCATTGAATGTACATCTCTTTACACAAAAAGGTATTAGAAATAACACATAAGGAACAGACAGTGGCAGATGTTCTCCCCCTTTGTCAATATCTATGCCATTTTACTCATCATACACATACCCAGCAGCAAATATGAGGTCTTCTTTACAGCATATACCCAGCAGCATACATGAGGTCTTCTTCTCACCCTTTGTCATTATCAAAAAAGTAAGTGGGAGGATTTAATATCGACCACAGGAGCTGCTAGAACTACCTCTCAAAGAAACTGCCCTGGGGTAGGGAATTTGGTCAATATTAGTTCCAAGGGCAGCAAGCTTGGCCATGACAGTGGAGTGGAGTCCATTGATTGATTTGGACAAGGTCTCAAATCTTCCATGCACCATGTCCCCTAGCCTTTGGACAAGATCAATACTGGAAGCTTGCTCTGAAAGGACCTTCTTGATGCCATCGAAGAGACTGTCTGCTTGAGTTTTGATGGACTCAATGTTGTGAAAAATCTGAAGCTGACTTGCTGGGAGAGCACTCACTATCCCCTTTATCATTTCAAGTGTTATCTTAATGTCAAAGGTGTGGTCAAGAACTTTAGCAAGTGAGGTGACGATTGAGGCCTGTGTATCTGACAGTCGGCTAACTATGCTGGCAACACTGGAGGATAGCCTCATGTGAGATTCCATGAGTTCTCTTAAGGCTGTATCATATTTCTGTTTATCAACCAAAAATTTCAACCATTCAATGTTGACCTTGAATTCCAACTGCTCGATCTTAGCATGCAATCTGATAATGTTCCAGTTGGTGAACAGAAATTGGGCATACATTACTTCATTCTGATTTTGTACCATGTTTGTCAGTGAGTCAGCATCTCAGCAATATTTGGCTCTGAGCTTGGTTCGGGTGATCTGAAGGATGAAGCACTGGAGTCTGGAAATTCAGTGTGACAAAATTGATGCTCTTGAGGAGATAAAGGAGGTTGAGGTCCAAATGCAGTCAAGTCTTCTAGATAGGGGCCATACAGAGGTGCAGGGCCAAGGAAAACACTAGGAGTTTGCTCTTGTGGAGTTTGTTCAACAACCTCTTGTACTTCTTGGAGTTGCTCTTAAGGTGCTTCCATAATATTTTCTTGAGCTTGTTCCAGTACTGGCTGCTCATTTATGTCTTCATTGATGACCCTGTCAGCAGTTTCTTCATAGGATCTCTCGGCTACTTCTCTCAAGACCTCGTTGACCAATTCAGCCAATTCCTCTTCATCTAGGATAATTTTCTTTTCTCTATCACTAAGTTGTTCTTCTATTGGAGCCTCTTCCTGTGCCAGCTCTGTTTGATTAGTGACTAATCTTTCCTGAGACTGCTGTCCAAAAACATCAAATATCTCATGGATATGTTGATCTAATTTCTGAATAATGTCCTCATCCTGAACATCCTGTCCAAATATTTCATGAATTTGAGGTGCCTCAAGTGCTGTATCTGCAGTTGTGTCCAGTTGTAGTTCCTGCTCATCAGAACCTTCAGTTGCTTGTTCTTGAGCTGGAGGTTGATCCTCCCCCTGACGAATAGGTTCCAAAGGTGGCTGAGCTGACTGACTTTCACTTTGAATCAACTCAAGATTGTGAGTTTCTTTAGGTGAGGCTTGAGTGGGCTGTTCAGACACTGACTCAACCTGGGTCTCTGTATCTCTTTCCAATGGAGTATCCTTTGTGGAAGGAGTACTCATTCGTTTAGTTCCTTTCAACTTCATGAAAGTATTAATGAAGCCCATGTTGTAGATGTTTATCTTGGGGATCGATGACACAACTTCACCATCTAGGGAGATGTTTTCCTCTTTAAAGATTTTAGTCAAAGGGGCAGCATAAGGAAAAAATCTTCTTGACTCCTTGCAAGTTCCCATAACCTGGATAATTACTTGCGGCAAACAGACTTTAATTTTCTTCAGCAAACAATAAAGAATAAACCGTTGGGAATCTGTCAGTCTTCCCCTTTCTCCAACTTGTGGAGTGATCATAGAGGTGAGAATGTGATGGAGCAGTCTTATGGGTGCAGAAAATTTGTTGGTGTTGAAATGACCAAGCTTTGTCTGTTGCTTGGCATAGATGTTTCTAGGCAAGTCAGTAATGAGGGTAAAAGCATCATGTTGATTGAATGTAAACCCTCCTTTGACCTCTCCATCTAAAGGAATTCTTAGAGTCCTATGTAGGGACTGCCTAGATAGCTCTATCACCTTTCCTTTGACCAGAGAGAAAACTATGAAATTATCAGCATCGTATCTCAAATTGCTGTAGAATTCTGCTACGAGATTAAGGCAATACACCCGATGCATGCCTAAGAATTCTTTCCATTGTTGGAACTCAAACAATTTAGGCACATCAGGGAACTCGGAAACCATTTCTTGATCATTGAAGTCAACATACCGAGGGGGTATAATCTTCCCGGCTTCTAATACTAGCAGAGGTTTCTCTGTAGCCTTAGTAGACGTATCTCCCTTTCTCGTGGTAGAAGCTGCTTTCTTCTGCCTTTTTGCCTCTTGAAGTTGTTCTGCGGCCACCGAGGACGTAGTATCCTCTGGCTGCGGCTGCTTGATAACGCGAAAGTTCGTCATTTAAAACATGCGTATCAATCTTAAAAATTCCAACTCGCACTAGATGAAAGTAAGACGTAATAAGGTGGCGAGAAGGGTCGATTCCACAAGGAAGAAGAGATTTTTAGAGTTAAAAACCTTGAAGTCCTTTGGAAAACACTTGTGATTTGGCTTTGCTTAAAGAAAATAGTGAAATGATGAACAAATCAAACACTTAATTGAAAACACCTATGACTATGCACCTATGCTATAGAAAATAATTGCATGAAGTGGAAAGAAGAGATAGAAGAAAGAGGTAGAGAGGGAAGAAGAGCAAGAACTAGATCAAAAGAATAATTCCTTTTATTAACTTAAAAGAAAGAGTACATGAAATACGAAACAAGATTACACTAATGACGCAACAAGATTACAATGAAGTGAAATAACACAAAAACAATAAGAACAAGAAAAGCTTGGAGTTTAGATTTTGGAGATGGTAACAGCAATGGTGATGACGGTGCCGTCCTCTCTTGGCCTTGGATCACGAACCACCTTGCGGGAGATGTCGTCTACACCGGGAGGAAGTCACCTTCGTCGTTGAAGCTGCCTTTGGAGGGTGCATAACTTTGAACCCAAGATGAATTAGGGGGTGACCAAGAAGAAGAAGTTGAAGAGTGGGAAGAGAGAAAGAACTTTGATGAAAGGCATAGAGAGAGAAAATGTGAGTAAGAGGGTAAAATCAGAGGAAGAAGGGAAGTGGTCTGCACGGATGAACAGTAACTGTGTAGAAAAAGGTGAACAGAGAAGAATTAAAAATAAATTAAAAACGTGATGGAATGAGAGGAAGTGGTAGAACAATAAAATCTAGATCTAGAAGAGAGGAAGAACTTTTATGAACAACGTAGATAGAAAAAAAAAGCAGAAGGGCTTCAAAACGGAGGAATAACAGAAACTAGCACCTCGGATGAACAGTACAATCACAAGATAGTAAGTTGAAAAATGAGAAATAACTTACAAATCAGAGACAATTAGAAGATAATGTAGAAAAAGAAATTGTAGAACACTTAAAAATAAAGATCGTTTATGAAGACATCAAGAGGAGAAAATGATTAGAAAGTGATGAAATAAGAGGAAGAACGGAGAGAAACAATGATTCACAGATGAACATGATAGTACAATGAAAAACACGAAATCGCGTAAAAATTAGAAGGAATTACAAGATGATGCAGAAGAAGAAGTTGTAGAGAATTTAAGATTGAAGAACTTACATGAAGAGTGTAAGAGCAGAAAATGAATTTAAGAGGGAGAAATCGGCGACCTAATGTTGGGAAAGAAATTACCAAAAGAAGAACTCCATTTCTCCTCCTTGTCATAGGCTATTTATAGGGAAAGTTGGGTAGATGGAGGGTGGAGATTGTATCAAAAGGAGATGGATGGCTGTGATTCAAGTGGAATATGATGCACGGGGAAGAGAAAAAGTAGGTGGACACCCCCTTTCTTAGACTTTGGGCACCCCCTTTCCCAAGGCTCATCATGTCTCTCCTTTATTTTAAACTTTGAATTCAATTTTCCCTCCAACCAAAATATGTGTTTCTTTTCCTCAATTTCAAACTTTTGAAATTTCTTTTCCCTCCAACCAAAATATATGCTTTTGACTTGGTCAAATTGGTGATGACAGTTTTACCCCCAGCTTCTTTTGCAATTATCTTCGGTGTCCTACACACATATAATCACGATTTAATCTATAAAAATTACCATAATGTGCACATGAATCACAATTGCTCATAATTATGCAATGGAGAATTAATGTTCATGACTCCCAACACTATTTTATTAAATAAAATTATTAAATTAATTAATTTGCATGAAAGGTCCAATCTACATGCGAAGTTGAGATTAACGATAGATCATGCATAATTACCTAATTATATGCACATAAAATGGTGTACATGTAATAAATTATCATAGAAAATGGACGCTTATCACACCCTCCAACTTACTTATTGCTAGTCCCTTAGCAATGCAAATAAATTAAAATTTAGGACTAACAAGAGTTTGTAAAATTCATGCTCTTATATCCAGCTCTCCCTTCATAGAATCAACAAAAGATTAGGAATTTGGAATCAATAATGCACACTAACCTTAGTTTGGAAATTTAGGTACATGATCAAGAATTCAAAGTAAAGTTCAATAGCACTTGTGCATGTGCAATACTAAATCCACAGCTTAGACAATTACATCACTCATTTGCTATTCCAAACAAATGTCATTCAACCCTGCACCTCCTAACCAGAGCATTAAGCATACTCACTTTTTTTGTCTGCCTTATTTTTTTGTCCGTTTGGGATCTTTTATTTCACAAATGATGCTGCACTATCCCTTCACTATTTTACGCGAATCTCAACACGTCTTAAGTGAAGTAGGCCCGGTTACTAAGATCAGGGTTCCCTTTTCCGTTTGACACGAACCTTAACACGTCTTAGGTGAAGTAGGCCCGGTTACTAAGACTTGGGATTTTTTTCATAGTGTTTTTTTCTTCTTCTTTTCTTCTTCTTTTTTTTTCATAGTGCCATTGCACTTATTTGATAGATAATTTGGTAGAAAGCTTTGTAAAAGGATATTCTTTCTTAAGAGGTGTAGAATATCAGATAATATATCCAAGATAGTAGAGGGCTTGTCTTACTTATTTCATTAGTGTACAACGTAAAATTTTTTTTTCTAAAGTGCATATGAACTTTAAAGAGATTCTTATATTAGTTTTTATGGCTAGATTGAGTAAATTCCCCATCATCCTTCTCCCTAGTCTTTTCTATTCTAGAATTACTTTTAATTTTAGGCATGAATTATGAGACTCAAAATGGAGTTTACATCTTTTCATTTGCATGCAACAATACATGATATCAAGTAAGAACTCAGATTAGGTTGTACTCACGTGAAATGAAACATTTTTTTTCTTTTCTCTCCCCCAACTTGAATGGCATTATCCTCAATGGCATATGCAATATGTATGAATAAAATAATGTAGACATGAAATTTGTGAAGGAACGGGACAACCTGATGGAAGTGAACTTCGACGGACATCCTTGCTGACCAAAGGCAGTACTTGGCCGTTAAAGGCGAGGCATAGGTGCAAGCAATCTTCTCTCTCCTCCTAAATTTTTCTTTATTCATACCTACAAAAATAAAAAATAAAAAAAACTACAATACAAACTTGGGTTGCCTCCCAAGAAGTCATTTATTAGCACACGGAAATTACGAAAACTGTGGGTTGCCTCCCAAGAAGCGCTAAGTTTAACGCCTTCAGCCAGACGCAATGTAGCTCACTAAAAAGCGGGTGGCATTTAGAATGAGCCACCAAGTGATCTTGTCCTCCTTCAAACTCCAGCCCTTATGCCATTGGAAGATAAGAGTAAGCATGTACGTATTGGAGCTACAAATATGCTGGTCTTACACATTATTGATTTAACTCTAACCATATGTGTGAGCCAGTTTTCATCTTTAAGAGGCATGTAATGATCAATGGCCATCAATCTATCAAGATCGGGATGGACTCTCTGCCTAATATCTATCCATTGGTCCCCTTGTCCTGTATCTTCCAACCTGGCTATCCCTTTATTGATTATTTCCTCTACATTAACTCGGTCAAGCATGAATGGCTTATAAAGATTGACATTATTAGCCACATTCCCCGTAATGATAGCCTCATGAGAAATAAGGGCACTAATGAACTTATCTTCCTGATGAGACGTCAAATCAAAAGTGAATATAGTTGGCATATCTCCCTCAGGTCCTAGAATGTCATATTGGGGAGGCTTAACTTGCAGGGGAATCAAATTGGAAGGTGTGAACCCATCTAATAATTTAAACTTTATGGGGCCGGGTTCAGTGGTCAGATCAAATATGAAGTTCTCTAATGAAGCCTCTTCATCACACTCTTCACTCGAATGAAATTTATCAATCAAACTTTCCAGTAATGGGGTGGATAGACCAAATGTAAATCTTTCCAACAAGGCCCCTTCATCACACTCATGAAGATTATCAATCACATTTTTCAATGGTGAGGTGGGTAGATCAAATGTAAACTTTTCCAACATAGTCCCTTCATCATGTTCTTCAAGAGGAGGGTATTCAAAATTCATCTTCATTAAATCAGTAAGATTATTAACCCCAAGGTAATCCTCCTCTTCAAGTATATCCTCAATTGAGACTTTGGTGTTTGGCGTGATGTTCTCAAGTTCTTCACGTGATGCCCCGTTATCAATATCCTCTATCAAAATAAGATTATCAGATATATTCTCCACAAATGGGGCATCTAAATTAGAGATGAATTTTTCACTCAGGGGCCCTTCACAATTCTCTTCCTCATGATATTTATCATTCAACATGTTTGCAACATCATCATTATCTTCTTCTTTATGCTTCTCTTCACATGAGTTAATGATGACACTCTTGATGCCAAAGTGTTCACATTGTTCTAACATAGGAAGCATGTCAAACAATTTTTCCAATTGTGGGACTGTGAGATGAAATGAGAAATCTTTCGATATGGCCCTTTCATGATTTTCTTTCAAGTAAGGAGGGTCACATTCCATTACCTTATCATCCTTTTCAGCTAGACAATCATCTGTTCTACATTCTTTCTCAATTGACCCATGTGTATTCTCACTTTCATAGTTTTGACTAGTATCATTTTGCACATCATTTGATTCACCCCCAACTTATTTTCCACTGACCTATTGTGGCTCTCCTCATAGATAGGGATAGACTCCTCACACAAATAAGCCATGTCGCTCATCACCCCAGATTCTTTTCGATACATTTTTTTCACAATTCCCTCATTACCTAGGTCAAAAGTTTCCTTTGGCAGAAGAACCATAGATTGCTGGTAAGAATAAGTGTGTTGGGAAAAGTGAGAGAATTGATCTTCCAAATTTGCATCAAGGGGGTTAGGCACTTGGTCCATAGACAATTCATATGTGACTTTTGTGAGTTGGTCCAATTTAATTTGGAGGGAACCAATGCTTTGTTGATTATTCAAGATGATTTGAATCAATTGGTTGAGTTTTTCTTCATTTGATGGACTATTGTATGGAGGGGTGGAATGAATGTATTGATGATCATATTGATAAGGGAAGTATGTGACATGCCCTCCATATTGATTTTGATCAAATTGAGTTTGAAAGTTTGACTCGGGAGGGCATGGCGCTTGATATTGAGGATTTTCCTAAGAGAAATTATTTTGATTTCCCCACTTAAAGATAGAAGTGCAAAAAGGTGTAGGAAAGTTTTGGCATGTTGAAGTTTGTTCATGAGGGAGGAATTTCATATGGTCCCCTAAATAGGATTGAGTAAATTGATCTTGGTTTTGGGAAGGATGAGGATATTGGGCTGCCATGGGTGTGGGGTTTTCTTGTAGGGCCGACCAGGGATATGGGCTTTCATTAAGTTAGGTGAAAAATGGATATTGGGTCAGATACTCACCTACATAATGGGTCGACCGGGCCCATGTGTGATAATCTTGAAAGGTAGGTGGTGTATGAGAGCTTGGACCATAGGAATGAATTAGTTTTGGGTCAAGAAATTACTTTGATTAAGAACCCAATCCATGGAGATGATTTTTTTGTTTTTTTTCTTTATATTTTTTGTGCTTTTTTTAACACTAACAACGACGAAGGGAGAGAAGATGAGAATTTTTTTTGTTTTTGTTTTTTTATTTTTATTTTTTTTATGCAAACACAAGTATGTGTCACACAAATTATCTAATGACCTAGATGTGACCTAGACCTACGAATTGGGTTTCACAAAATGACTAAAGTGTAACTTAAGTTCACCCTCAAAATTTCCACCGGCCAGGTAAGGGGTGGGGTAGTGGGAGGCTCCCCCTACTTTCGTAGGGACCTAATTACAAACCACTAGTCCGCTTAAGGCATTTGCCGTTCGACCGTCTTGCCTTCGGCACCGGTTTCCACAAGAGGGTAAGCCCAAATAACACAAGAACCACAGTGTGAACCTAAAGCCAACATCTACTGAATTTTATTTTAGGTATAGGTGATGCAAAGATGCAAGAGAATTATGGTTTGTGGGTTAAGAAAGGGTGATGAAATTTCCACCTTATCTTGCTTATGGGTGTTGCCCTTAAGATACTTTGAAATGATATGTAACAAAGCAAGTTCAAACAAGGGGTTCTATGCAATTATGGAAATGTATGAGCATACTTTTGGAAAAGTTAGATTACTTACCTTGCCTCCCGTAATATTCAACAATGCAATTAACAACAATTAAACAATAAGGAAAAATAAATATTATCCTAATTGATGCATGACCTAAAACATGAAAGTGTGATTTCTACTCTTGGAATGAAGACTTTTATTGAGTTCAAGTGAAGAGTTTTTTTTTTTGTGAACATATCTAACCACAATATGCAAGAACATTAAGGAAATGACACAAAATGAGATGAATAAGTTTGAAGACTTACTTGATGCGCAATCCCTCATTCTCTTTTTTTTTTGAAATGAATGACAAAATCAAAAGAGGAAAGAAAGAAATGCAAACTTACCTCTAATTTTATTGAAAGTTTTTTAACCTTTAAAAAGAAAAGAAAAGAGAGCTTTATTAGTATCCTATATGCACAAGGAAAATAAAGTTCTTAAACCAAAAATCATCATTCTTCTCCGACAACGGCGTCAAAAATTGATAACGTGAAAGTTCGTCATTTAAAACATGCGTATCAATCTTAAAAATTCCAGCTCGCACTAGATGAAAGTAAGACGTAATAAGGTGGCGAGAAGGGTCGATTTCACAAGGAAGAAGAGATTTTTAGAGTTAAAAATCTTGAAGTCCTTTGGAAAACAGTTGTGATTTGGCTTTGCTTAAAGAAAATAGTGAAATGATGAACAAATCAAACACTTAATTGAAAACACCTATGACTATGCGCCTATACTATAGAAAATAATTGCATGAATTGGAAAGAAGAGATAGAAGAAAGAGGTAGAGAGGGAAGAAGAGCAAGAACTAGATCAAAAGAATAACTCCTTTTATTAACTTAAAAGAAAGAGTACATGAAATACGAAACAAGATTACACTAATGACGCAACAAGATTACAATGAAGTGAAATAACACAAAAGCAATAAGAAGAAGAAAAGCTTGGAGTTTGGAGTTTGGAGATGGTAGAAGCAATGGTGATAACGATGCCGTCCTCTCTTGGCCTTAGATCACGAACCACCTTGCGGGAGATGTCGTCTACAACGGGAGGAAGTCACCTTCATCGCTGACGCTGCCTTTGGAGGGTGAATAACTTTGAACTCAAGATGAATTTGGGGGTGCCCAAGAAGAAGAAGTTGAAGAGTGGGAAGAGAGAAAGAATTTTGATGAAGGGCATAGAGAGAGAAAATGTGAGGAAGAGGTTGAAATCAGAGGAAGAAGGGAAGTGGTCTGCACGGATGAACAGTAACTGTGTAGAAAAAACTGAATTGAGAAGAAGTAAAAATAACTTAAAAACGTGATGGTATGAGAGTAAGTGGTAGAAGAATAAAATCTAGATCTACAGGATAGGAAGAACTTTTATGAAGAAATCAGATAGAAAAGAAGAGCAGAAGGGCTTCAAAACGGAGGAATAACAGAAACTAGCACCTCAAATGAACAATACAATCACAAGACAGTAAGTTGAAAAATGCGAAATAACTTACAAATAAGAGAGAATTAGAAGATGATGTAGAAGAAGACATTGTATAACACTTAAAAACAAAGATCTTTCATGAAGATATCAAGAGGATAAAATGATCAGAAAGTGAAGAAATAAGAGGAAGAACAGAGAGAAATAATGATTCACAGATGAACATGATAGTACATTGAAAAATATGAAATAGCGTAAAAATTAGAAGGAATTAGAAGATGATGCAGAAGAAGAAGTTGTAGAGAATTTAAGATTGAAGAACTTACATGAAGAGTGCAAGAGCAGAAAACGAATTTAAGAGGGAGAAATCGGCGACCTAATGTTGGGAAAGAAATTACCAAAAGAAGAACTCCATTTCTCCTCCTTGTCATGGGCTATTTATAGGGAAAGTTGAAGGAGATGGATGGCTGGGATTCAAGTGGAATATGATGCACGGGGAAGAGAAAAAGTAGGTGGACACCCCCTTTCTTGGACTTTGGGCACCCCCTTTCCCAAGGCTCATCATGTCTCTCCTTTATTTTAAATTTTGAATTCAATTTTCTCTCAAACCAAAATATGTGTTTCTTTTCCTCAATTACAAACTTTTGAAATTTCTTTTCCCTCCAACCAAAATATATGCTTTTGACTTGGTGAAAGTGGTGATGACAGTTTTACCCCCAGCTTCTTTTGCAATTATCTTCGGTGTCCTACACACATATAATTACGATTTAGTCTGTAAAAATTACCATAATGTGCACATGAATCACAATTGCTCATAATTATGCAATGGAGAATTAATGTTCATGACTCCTAACTCCATTTTATTAAATAAAATTATCAAATTAATTAATTTGCATGAAAGGTCCAATCTACATGCGAAGTTGAGATTAACGATAGATCATTCATAATTACCTAATTATATGCACATAAAATGGTGTACATGTAATAAATTATCATAGAAAATGGACGCTTATCACTGCTCCACTGCCTTCCTCTTCCCTTTGCTCACGGCTGACGAAGTAGACATGGCGACAGAAAAGAGGGTGGAAAGACGAAATGTGGAGAAGGAAGGGATGCACTCGGAGGAGAGAAGGTTGGAGAAGCGAAGGTTGCAGGTTGTGCACGCGGAAAGAAGACACAGGAGCGGGATGACACTTCGGCTTCGAAAGAGGGGGTAAGATGGGTAAAGCAGATAGGGTTTCGTATAAAAAGGAATACAACCAACTTTACCGATCTTCAATAGTTAATACCCAAAAACGCCCTTAACTTAAAATAAAATGCCTTTCTTTGCAGAGAAACGATTTACGGGATATGAGATTATATCTTACAGGGTAATTCTTCACAAGATATCTCTATGAATCGAAATCAATGAAAATAAAACAACTTAATCAAGGAAACAACTCAGACAGGAAAATCATTAATCTTACTGGTCCTTTTCATTAGCCAAAATCTGATTGAAGAACCAAGTTTTATATTTTCATTAAGCCTGTAGAGATTAATTGAGAGAACCATTGGGTCAACCATATATAAAACACCATTTTTATTTGCAAAGAATTTATTGAGTATTCTAGTATAACTGCACCTTTTTACACAAGGAGACATGTCGATCAAACACCAGAATCCCTGGTTGCTTAGTGCAATTAACTTTCATACTTCATTAAATGAACAGAGTTAGCATTAATTGTCATGACATAACCTCTGAATTTCTTTGAAACAGATGGTCAGTTTCTCAAATATCATGCCATTACTCTACCAAGATTTCTTTTAATATTTTTATTATATAATGGCGTATTCCCAGTTCTTTTATCAGAAAAATCTTTTTAAACAAGACGTAAAAATCATATAAACCTTAGGTTTACAACAGATTGGCTTATTACTGAAGATTTTCAGATGTTAGACCTTCTACAGAGCAATTTCCAATTTACACTGTTTTAAAAATCATTGAGAAATCATTCACGGTTATTTGTGAGAACTATTCGGATAAGATTTAATGTTCATACACTGTAAATCACATCTTAATTTAGATCAGCTAATTGTCCTTAGTTCAGGGTGATCATGGCATTTAATTATTGAAGAGAGTAAAGGTGACAGAACTTATATACTACTCCCCCTGACAAGTACACACAAAGTCTTTCGTTGAAGACAGAGGATGATAAGGGAGAGAGTCAATGAACAAGGTGATGAAGGTGAATGTCATACGTGAGCAGGGAAAAAGCATGTCCAAGAGCCACAGCTTAAAAAGGCCATCAACCCACCAGCACTACTCTCTGTAAGTTAATTATCATACATCCTTCAGGTAACCTTCTCAATCAATCTCAAGCTTACACCAATGTCAGAACCACACTGATGAATTTTCAGCCCATCAGACACCACAAGGTGACTCTCACTTAGACACACCGCAGCCTCTCAAGAATTTGACCAACCACAAGATAGCAACATAACTCACTGTATCCAAACCATCGACACTTCTCCAGCAACAAGGTTTACAGCAGACCACACACCTCAAAGTCAGCATCTAGTGAAGCACCAACACTTATGCTCTCTTTCTCAACAAAATATTTTTAAAGATCAACTGCCTCAGCTTATCTGAACTCCCCCTTAGAGTGTGCAGAGATTTCAATGAAACATTATTGTTTCTTCTTAATGTTCACAGAAATGCAACTCTAAATGATGACATTGTATCAGACTGCATGCTCATGACAAGCTGATTTTACATGCAAGATTCCTAATCATTCAGCATGATCAATTTCAGAGTGAGACTCACTATCTAGCATTCATCACAAGATTGCACCAACCAACAACATGAATTAATGACATGACGTTGATCACAGTAGAAAGAGAGAGATCATGCAGGCAGTACTAACTGAAAAGAAAACAGATGTAAATGAGGGAAGAAATTGAACTCAACTAACCTTTGTGTGCCTTAGTTTTATTATTCCTTTGTTTTCCTTCTTCAAGGCACACCTGCAAAATAAGATCAATTTGCGAATTTGGGGACCCAAAGACTCTTGGGTCTTATTAGTTGAGTGACACCTCTAGCAGGTGCACTCCAAGGTTTCCAAGTCTTTCTATCATCAAACTTCAAATCATGGCAGTTATTCATGATATGTCCTATTCTCCCACAATAATGACAATTAATGGCGGAGTTCAAATTCCTTTTGACAGGATGAACATGAATTTTTGTGGGTGGACTTTCGTTAAGATATTTCTACCATGGAAATTGATATTTCTTTTCACATGCCAACACTCAAAGGCTCGATGGCCAACTTTGCCACATTCAAAACATGCAGGAGTTTTTCTATTAAAGAAAGTTTTGTTCTTAAGGAAATTCTCAGGTTTTGACCTCCTTTTTCCTCCCCGGGCATGCTAGCAGTGAGCTGCAACATGGCCCAGCTTCCCACACCAGAAGCAATAGATTTTTTTCTTCCTACTGAATGCATGGGGTTTTTCATGAATAATCTTAGCACTCAATTCATCTTGAACCATTATTCTACACTCATGCATATGATGACCCGTTATGCCACAGTAATGACATGAGGTGTTCTTTGTGTGTGCAAGTGACTGGATGGGGAAATACTTTGTACCATGCACATTATCATGAGGTCTAACAGAGTCAGACAAGGCCTTAACAGCAATAGATGAGAATTTGGTTTTCCTCTTACTTCTAGTCTTTTTCTGATTTCTTTCATTTTTTAAATGTTTACTCTTATTTTCAGTTCTCTGAGCAGTGAATTGGAAAACAGATGAAGTAGAAGCTTTATCTTGCTCTGAGCTCTTAAAAAAAATATTTTTCATTTGATTCCCATCAACCTTTTTCACAACTGGACTGTAACCCAGTCTCTCTTTCTGGAAATTCACATTGACTCCAAGCAACTTATTCAGATTATTCTTTCCTTTTACAAATCTTGCCAAGGAGTTCTTTAGGTCTTCAATTTCAGAGTTAAGAGTCACAAAGTTAGCTTCGTATTTGTTTAGCTCGGATTCACACGCAATCAGCAGTTGTTGCAAAGTATCATTTAGGTTCTTCAGAGTTTCATTTTCTTGTTGAACCTTCATTTCATTGTAGTTCTCATTTTCCTTCACAACAGTTTTTCCTTTTTCAAATGATAGCCATCTTTCAGAGAGAACAGTATTAATAACCATTAGCCTTTTATTTTGGTCTTTAAGATAACTGTTTTCTTCAATCAGCTTATCTTGAAATTGATCATTTTCCTTCTTCTGAGCCAGCAAAGAATCATTTTCTTCTTTCAAGGAAGTGATTAAGTTTCTCTGCATATTATCATCAGAAACTAAGTCTTCAATCAATTCCTTTAAGAATGCACATTCATTGCACGAACCCTCATTTCCAGTTGAATTGTTTTTCAGGTTCTTATTCTAAGATTTCAATATGCCCAGCTCTCTCTTCAATTTCCTTTTCTCAGATTTAATTCTATCATACTTGATTAACAAATGTTCATTTAAGGCCACCAAATCTTCAAATAAAAAGTTGACAATGTCAGAGTTTACCTGGGGCGAAGTTTCTTCAATTTGAATCAGATCTTCATCTGAAGCCATGAGGCATTTTACTTCGTCCCGGCTCCTGCTGGCTGCTAACATGTCGACCACTTCGGAGGCACTGCAGCATTTGACTATGCAAGGAAATTTATCAGTATTTATCACCCTTTTGATTAGGTCCAGGGCCTTCTGATTCTCAGAGAATTTTAGTCTGCCTGAAGTTTTCCATAAGGATCTATCCTTTGGAAATTCATAAGGACTGTGTGCAATGATTATCCACAGATCTAGATTAATTAGCATCACATATTCCTTGAACTGATTGAGCCAGTTATAAAAACCTAGACCCTCATATTTCGGGAGATCAAACATCGAAGACATCCTCAGATTAAATCATAGAACTAAATGCAGGACAAATCCAAGGCAAAGATAAGAAACACTGATCAAACCAAAACGCACCAAAACAAGAATCCAGAAACAGATCTGCAGGTCGTGGGACCCTCTGTGCAGATAACCGCTCTGATACCAATTGATAGGATCTAGCAATGGCACGCAAAAGATTCAGAGGGGGGGGGGTGAATGAATCCCTCTGTTAAAACATTGACCGAATAAAAAATTAGACCCAAACACAAAGGCCAGATCAAAGTAAATCGTAGTCTCGAATGACTGATGTGCAGCGGTAACCTTGAAAGCCAAACGAATCAAATCAAGCCTAGACATGCATCTAACGATTCACAAGAGACAAGTAGACCACAAAGAACACAAGGAATTTTTAGATGGTTTGGTTTTCTACCTGCAGACCTATGTCCATCCCTCACTCAAATCTGAGTGAGGCTTCCTGCTGCCTGACAGCTTGAAACCGCTGCGCAACACAACTTGCGTCCGCTGAGCCTCACAGCTGGCTTACAAACTATCGAACATCACAACTTGCTATCTAGAGGATCCCTCCTCTGACCGTTGAGGGTTATAGCTTAACCTCTGCTGCCACACAGCGTGAACAAAGGATTAAAAAGAGAAATAAGAACGATGAAAATAGCGACTGAAAGGTGACAATGAAATTCGATGAATATCATTCACGCAGGAGCAAACTGGACTAGATTTGATCCAAGTACCAGTGGACAGAATATCATTGATTCATCTCACGATCTCACTCTTTCTATATCTCTTTTTCCTTCTCTTGATCTCACAAGCTCTCTATCTCTTTCTCCGTCTCTTCTGCTCTCTGGATCGGGCTGGCTGGTAATCTTTTCTACCTTCGATCTGCAACCTCGTATATTCTCCTAGTTCTCTCTCATTCTTATCTTCAGACTTCAGAGAGGATTTTTATATGTGACTTCCGTCTCGGAATCCCATGCTCACGCATTGGGCGTGTGGAGGGAGAACTCCCGCCCAAAATGCTTCAAGAAGGCCCTCACCCACGTGTCACCATCTGAGTGTTGTAGTCTATCACGTGGCAGTCTTTTGGAAGATGATCCACCTTGGATCACGTGTCCCTCCTTGGAGATTGAAATCACTTGGTTTTGGTTCTCCGGAGAGAAACTCTGTCAGAAAAACAATAGACATTTAGTCAACCACTTTAGCACAAGTTGCACCGACGTAACAAGAGAGTAAGCATAAACTACACTGAGTAGGAGTGTGCAAGTCAACCATTGCATTGACTTATTACAAGGTGAACAGAGGATTGCACCGACATTAGAAATTGTAGAGGCATAAGTTGCACCAAGTCGATGTAAGCAAAACCAAGAAATGCACTGACTTATGAATGTACATGACACCATATGCACGGACCTTAGTTTCCAAACGTGCAACAGATATGCACCGACATGAATCCATAAGGCACAAAAGGAAGACTATGCACCGAGTCAAAAATGTCTATAAACATGCATTGACTCTAAAATGTCTAGGACAAACAATGCACTAACCGTAAAGGGCAAGAGATGCAGCTTGCACCGAGTATGGTCTCACACATGCTAAGCATTCACCAAGTCAAGATGTGCAGCCAAAGAAAAAACATGCACAGACAAGAAAAAAATGTCTAAAACAAAACTTGCACCGAGTTGGATTTGTAGTCCAAGTAAGAGCTGCACCGAGATGCCAGATAGAGATGTGCAGAACAAAACTTGCACCGAGTCAAGATTTCCAGTCCAAGTAAGAACTTGCACCGAGATGTAGATATCCTGTCCAAGTGAAAACTTGCACCGAGATGGCAAAGAAGAATGCACTGACACTAAATGAAGAGACTAAACAATGCGTGCTGGTCAAGAATTGCACGGACCCAAATATTGCACCGACCCCGAGAGGTGAGATGCAAATGCAAGATATGCACGGACCTTGATGCGCATGATGCATTGAAATGCACTGACCCCTTCATGTATGAGATAGATAATGCACCGAGAGAGAAACGGGATGATAGTGTGTGTGAGTGAACAGAAACTTGCACCGAGGCAAGCACTTATGCGTGAAATGCAGAACTAAGCTAGACTTGCACTGAGCTAGATTTTTAGTGAGACAATGCATGCACTGACTATGATTTATTCTATGAAGTAACATGCACCAAATGGACCATACATAACAGATAGAGTTGAAGGATTTAAACACCTTAATCTAAACATGATTCATAGAAAGTCATTATCAAAACTATGGTTCCAATAATGCATGCAGCCAGTCTCCTGAGTGCATCACTGTGGACGGAAAGAGAGAGCTTGCTTGCACCCATCCTTAGGCCCTAGACTGCCGCATTAGGGCACCCTAATTGTAAAGAAGTAGTTCCACAACTACTTCGCCTATGGGCGAGCAACTTTCCACTGACCGGTCCCTTCAAATTGACCCTTTGCTGATCAGCTGGGTCCACACCTTGCTAATTTTTGGTCCCAGGATTGCATCATCTAGGTCCGAGCTCGTATATGCCACGTTGGTTTAGGAATTCATCAGGCCGTCTAGAGCACATTTCAGCTCTACAAACACCCTTGGATCAGGAGAGATATATGGCCGATCCTTACCTCATCACCCAGTTTGAGAAAATGGATGCAATTATTTGATGGCATGCATGTCGAGTACATGCAGGTTGGAGACATTGCCGAGAGTTCTATCCAGAAAAGATTGGTTGTAGTTCGCTGTATCTCAACACCCCAGGAGGACGATTGGCGTCGAATCTCCATCTTCCAAACCTATATCATGGTGAACTCTCATCCCTATAAGGTAATCCTTGACAACGGAAGCTGTATCAATGCAGTCTCTTCAGACTTTATCTCCCATTTACGTCTACCTACGCGCCCTCATCCAAGGCCATACAACGTGGCGTGGGTCGATGACACTTCTATCCCAGTCACCACCACATGTGTCATTCCCATCCAATTCCAGTCCTACCAAGGACAAATCTTATGTGACGTAATGCCTATGAAGGTCGGGAGCGTCATCTTAGGATGACCATGGATCTATGATGTAAACCTCGCTACATTTGGTCCGTCCCATCAGTGTTCCTTCTCCCACAATGGGAGGACGATTCAGTTATACCCGACACCCCCAAAGGTGACCTCGGGTAAGAGTTCCACCTCCACTCCCACTGGAACTCCCGAAATTTAAGAGAATCCCCAAACTTCCACTGAAGGGAAACCTCCCCTTCCCTCTTCTCCTGCATCTATCACACCCATTTCTAAGGCCCCTAAGGTTGGTCATGACCTAGTTAAGCGCCTTGACTCCATAAATGTCGGTGAGCTAAATAGAAAGGTTGCTGAGGGTGCCCCTGTTTTGGCTGTTGATGTCACCATCACACCCAAGGAGTCCCGAGTCTCAGACAATACTGTAGGTATTCCAAGGTATCATCCCCGAGGACTTGCCTTCTTGACACCCTCCCATGCGTGATGTACAACACGCTATTGAGCTTGCCCACGGGTCCACCCTACCCAACCTTCCCTTGAGTCTAGAATGTTCAATTCAGCCGAAGAGTTTGCACAACACGTCAGGAGTCTGCATGAGTCTGCTGATTCGCATAGGTGTCACCATAAATTTCAAGAAGGTGACTTGCTTATGGTATGAGTCCGGCCCGAACGAATCCCCTCGGGAGCCGTTAAGAAGTTGCAAGCCCATAGTGATGGTCCCTTCCCAATTCTGCGGAAGATTGGCTCCAATGCGTATGTTGTGGACTTACCTCCCGAATATGGGATTAGCTCGACTTTTAATGTGGCAGACCTAGTGGCCTACAAGGAACCCATAGCGATTCCTAATGACCCTTTCGAGCCTTCTCCTCCCATTGTGAGTAAGCCCACCCCTGTGCGTCCCACAACCTCGAGAGCACCGCGCGAGCAAATTGAGAGGATACTGGATGAGCAGGTGACCACTACATGGAGCAGGGTGTACTAGTGCTACCTTGTCCGCTGGCGGACCGTCCACCATCAGATGATTCCTGGATCAGCCGGGAAGACCTCCAGCATCTCGATCCAGATCTGCTGGAGCACTACCATAGCAGTGTCCCCCCTTACTCGACGGAGTCGAGTTCTAGCCACCCTGGGAGGGTTGGTGGGGACACCGGACCCACTACCGACCCACTACTCAGAGCTGACGCCGCACTGTCCCGACACCGAGTTTGTGGCTCGGAGATTCACTCGAAGACTCGGCATCCTGAGTATTTTATTTATGTATTAATATTTGTGTGTGTATGTAAGTAAAATACATATGTTACTACATGTATATTTACTTTTGTTTTATTAGGCTAGTTATAGTCAAAGTTATTGTATTTTATTTTTATTAAACTCACAAGTCCAATGTGGGTAGGTGAGTTTGTTTTATTAGGCATGGGTATAAATGTTATTAGGAAAATCTTATGGGTATGGATGTTATAGCCTCCTCCTATATAAGGAAGGCTAAGGGTGTATGTTTTCATATGATGAATACTATTAAGAGTTGCAACCTACGTAAGAGCTTCCTCTCTTGCTATTTTTCCCTTCCCTCCTATCTCATTTTGTGAGATTTGAGTGTGTCACTCGGTGTTAGACCGTCCGGCGTGAGGCCGAGCTGCGCGAGATAACAAGTTATCCATCCTGCTCGTGATTCCGGAGTTACCGTTGATCCTTCTTCCGACGCCGTCCATGTCAATATGCAATGATTTCCATAAAAGCATTACATGAATATGAACATGAGTGGCATGACCATCATGCAGGGGCAGCCAGCCTCCCCCTGACTATATGCAATAAAATCCAGAATTCTAAATGCCACAAACGCATGACCATTTATGCATCTACTCCCCTTGACTAAATGCATTATATGCAATGAAGACTGAACACATGGTTTTATGATCTATGCTCATGAAGTAGACATGCAATTATAGCCTGAGATGGACTACAATAGACTTCATGTGCATTTCAGATTCTCAAAGAATTTTAGTTAGAGGATGCACATATGAATTTCGTTATGCAAGAAAATATTCAAATTGAGCAGTGCAGGTGACACACAAGAATGCAAGTATGTATGCTTAACAAGTTATGCAAACATCTTAAATCAGGAATTTCAGATGGCACACTTAAGATTTTCAGAAAACAACATTCAATTCACTCTCAGCTTAAAGTATGCACAAATAATTCAACAAATGCATTTGACAATCTATGAAAGACTAGTCAAACTCAGACGTGAGTATGTATGCATGAAATGCAACTGATTGAAAGAAAATTTTCTAAAGTTAGAGGATCGAACCTGTCAAGTGCAAAGATGGGGTTTTACCATACTTGGGTGCCTTGGTTTATTTTACCCCTCTTTATTCTTCAACCCAAGCCACACCTGCAGAGCAGTTCCTTATTTTACACGAGCAGGTACCCAAGAAGTCTTAGGTCATGCAGAGTTAGTGGCACCTTTGACAGGTGTTCTAAATAATTTCTTAGCTAGATATGAAGTCCCGCGATCAATGACACCCAAGAGGGGGGTGAATTGGGTGTTTACCAATTTTATGAAAACTTTTGACCTTTTTGAAACATGTGATATAGTGCTAGTTAAGAGATTCAAAACTATATGATCAAAAATCAGATTTATCAAACTATGTATGATAATGATATAGATTATGCAACATATACGTAGATAAATACGTAACAACAATTAACAAATACACTCACTTAGAATGGATGTAGAAGAAAAGGACCAAACCACACAAATCAAACCATAGTGCACAGCGGTTTTTAAGGTGGTTCGGATGCAAGGACGGTAATCCTACGTCCACCCCTCACCAAACCCGGTGAGGCTTCACTCGGGGATAAATCCCCAAACGGAGACGACGCTCCAACCACACACGCAGGACGACGCCTGCCCACACACACGGGGATGCGCCTCAAAACACACACACACACGGAGATGAAGTCTCCAACACGATCCAACAAGCAGATCAACAAGACACACACACGCTGCGACAAGTGCATCACTCTACACATACAAACACTAATATCTGGATAAATCCACACACACGAATCAAGTACGACACACACACACACGACCACGGATCCAACAACGATCCACACACACACAAGGTTGCAGTTTATAAGAAACACAGATCTAAAACTATAAAGCACAAAACATAAAAATGAATAAACCACAGTTTAGAAAGCTTCTGATTTAGGCTCCCCCTGAGTGTGTGCTCTGGATGTTCGCGTTGATTCCTTCTTCACTTGAATAGCTTGAGACTCAGCTTGAATGGCCTTATATTTGATGTAGATCTTCTTACACGGAGTACTATTCACGGCTACAGTACCCTTCCTTCTTCCTTGGACAAATCCATGTATCTTCTTGATGCTTGTGAGCTTGTTCTCTTCCTTTGAGACTGCTGACTTCAAATGAAGCTGGAGTACCTTCAGATGATGCTTGAATGGCTCCTTCTTCTTTGTAGCATCCTTCTTCTTCTTCCCTTGGATCACCTTGAGTTGATGAAGAGGTGTATGGATGTAGCTTTGAACCTTGATTGCTTCTACACCTTCTTGGAGGTAGATGGCTTTAGAAATACCTTGAATGGGTTGGACGTAGATGAAGAGCTTGCTGCACGAGGTACTATTTACGGAGCTACAATACCTCTTCTTCCTCCTTGGACAGCCTCCCCTTTGGATCTCTTAGATAGATAGGGTTTATAGCTCCAATGAGATGTTTTATAGCCCTTGAATGGTCCATGGATAACCCCCAGACCAGATCCACATTTTGTGGGTGATTAGGTGACTTTAGGATTAAAGAAATCCATGGAGAATGGCTCTTCTCGAAGTGGAAAACAAAGTCAACATATGTTGGCTCAGGACTGGCGGTCGACCTGTGGAAGCTGGCGGTCGACCGCTACTGAGAAACCTGTAGAAATTTGATCCCTGACATTTTCGATCGACGTGGGGCAGTCGACCTATAGTTCTGCAGGATGAGACTTTTTTAGGTTTCACCCCCGAACTCCATTGCAACCCATTTAAGTCTGAGGCTTCAAACTCCTTTGATATTGGGGAATATATGTTGAGTGTTTTGACCTACAAAACCATAGAAAAAAGGATTAGGACTTTGATCAATAATTCATGTGGTAATTGCATGAAGTACATGTATGAAACCCCTTTGGCCATTTGGCAATTTCAATCAATCAACAAGAGCTTATTGTAAACCGTTTGAGCAAGATATAAGTACCATGATTCCAATTTTCAAGCAAGTTTCTCATGAGTTGTTTCAACATAATGTAAGCTCAAAATGATATGTGAAATATGTATTAGAGTTCAAAAAGTGATTTACATTGAGACCCAATTTCACATATAAAGTTGGAACAATTGTTGCTTTCACAAATGCATGTATGTAGCCAAGCTCCATGAAGAGTATGCATGGGAAGCATTCAAAGCACATGTTCAAGTCAATCATATTCAACCAATCGACAGGAACAATCAACCATTTAGTTTATTTATCACCATTCACTTAATCGCACATGAACATCAAAACCATGACTTCAACAATCATCAAAACCAAGGCATCACACAAGAAGTTTAGTTATCATCAAAATCATAGTTCAACAAGATAGTCATCAGATTCCATCAGAGAACAATCAGCCATAGAGTGTCCGAATTTTCCATAATGTCTACATGAAACGACAGACTTTTTGATCTTATTATGCACATCAACATAAGCATGAAATCTATGTGCATGAGCATGAAACTTTCTGTTATTTACATGAACATTTTGTCTCTTATTGTCAGTTAGCCAACAATTTACAGATTTGTGACATGGCTTTCCACAATTAAAACATGAAGTATTCATTCTTTTAAGGCTCCTATCAAAAACATGTCTTTTTACAAGGAATTTAGCAGATTTGAAATTAAATGTATTTCCCTGAGCATGCCAACAATCCTTGACTATATGGCCATACTTTCCACATTCGAAGCACCCGATGTGCTTTCCTCTAGAACCAGTATTATTCTTATGAGGCCCTAACCAGCATTCAATAGCCTTGTGACCAGGCTTGTTACAATTGAAGCATATAAGGTGCTGGTTTGAAGCAGATTTGTTTCTATTAAGACCATGATAATTTACGGAGACTCTAGCATACATCCTATCATCTTGTTTCATGATAAAGCATTCATTCATGATGTGACCATGCCTACCATAGTAATGACAAGAACCATTAGACTTCTTAGTAGCATGATTTTTGTTAAATGAGTTCTTATAATGCATTGTCTCACAAATATGCTCATCCTATATCATCAATTTGCAATTATGCATTACATGGCCTAGCTTACCATAGTAACAGCATGAACCATCCTTTTCATGTGCATGTATATGTGTGTTTGTGTTGTTTGCAGAATACACACTTTTGATATTGGTGTGAGTAGGCTTCTTCTACAGGTGGTCAACCTTTTTAATCCTTTTAATTGGTTTTTGTCCTTTTTGAGCATTTTGTTTCGGATTCCCTTGAGTAGTAAATTGAAACACTAAAGGATTATGGGTTTTGGTATGTTCAGAGCTACCCACAACGGATGTATGAATCTTCTGATTAGCAGGCAATTATTTCACCCCCGAAGGTAGAATACAGCTTGTTCCTTATAGCCTACTCAATTTGAGAATTGCAGCCTTTCTCTCCACTCAATTCAGTGGTTTCAACATTCAATGGGGCTTTCATTTTCTCTTTACCTTTGACAGATTTTGACATAGAGTGGCTCAATTCATTTACCTCAGATTGCAGAGAAGAGATTTTAAGTTTTGAATTAGTAGAGTCTTCCTCACATGAGAGGATTTGTCTCTGCATGGCATCATTCAAAATTTTAACAGCTTCTAATTCCTGTTTCAGTTTCAATTCATTCTCAGATTGAATTTTCTTATCAGTAGATCTTTCTTTCTCGACAACCAGAAGCCTTTCTGAAATAACAACATTTAGGACCATGCGTTTCTTGTTTTGTACTTTCAAATCTTTATTCTCCTTAATCAACTTCTCAATTTCTTCATTGTATTTTTCACTACTGGATATTAAGTCCAGTCTTTCAATCAGTTTCTCCTCTCTTTGTTCAAATTCAAGTTTCTCATCCAACAAATCTTTGTTTTCTTCTTTGAGAGAGGCAATCAATTTTCTCTGTCATTCATTTTCATGGTAGAGACCTTCATTATGTTCCTTTAGTAGATGGCATCTACTGCAAGCTGACTTTACAGAGAAAGTATGTGAAGCTTCCCCCTTGAATTCTTTTAGTCTAGCTACAACGCTTTCATTATTCTTCTAAAGCTCAGCATTCTCAAGTTTTAATTTGTCCACTTCAGAATTAACGTTATTCAACTCTTGCAATTTCAATAAATGTTCATCATTTTTAGCATTCAATTGATCTTCCAATTTAGAAATCTTGTTCAGACGTTCTTGATTTTCATCTTTTAAAGGATGCATTCAAATTCTTCAGCATATCAACCTCAGAATAAAGATCTTCAATCACTTCTTTTAGAAACACGCATTCATCAATTTCTTCTTTTGAGCATGTGTTTTCTGCTTCAAGAGATTTATTTTTAAGACTGTCATTCTCAGATTTTAATATGTTCAATTCAGATTTCACCTTGTTCAATTCCTGTAATTTCATTTTGAGTTTATCAATTTCAGCTCTCAGTTCTTCATCTTCAGTATGATCATCATTCATTGAATTCAGTTTATTCTCTAGTTCAGAAATCTTAACAACAAATTCATTGTTCTCATTTTTCAGCCTGAAGATTTGTTCTTTAAGCCTAAGAATATCACATAGACAAGCATCGTACGATTGTTTCAGATTCAAGCAATTTTCACAAGATGAGTTAGTACTGTTCTGATCAATTTTATTTTTTAGCCTTTTATTTTAGTTTCTCAACTATTCGTAAGAATCAAGTAAATCATTGTACGCTCCAATCCAATCATCCATAGTATAATTGTCAAATTTAGAAGGTACCTCATCTCCATCTTCTTCTTGTTGTCGATCATTTTCAACCATCAGGCATGTGTTGTAGTTCCGGGAAAGCTTCAATTTGTCCAGAATCTCCTTGGCAAACCTACAGGATGAAACACAGGAAATTAGGGCTCTATCAATAGATGCCTTCATCTGATCTAACACTTTAGCATTTTCAGAATCTTTTAATCTATCCTTATCAGTCCATTTAGATTTATCTTTCGATAATTTATGTGGACCGTGAAAAATTACTTTCCATAGATCGGGATCAATTGATCTTAGATATCGATTCAAATTCTTTAGCCATAGATCAAAATCATTACCACTGAAGATCGGCGGATGAAACATCTAAAAATGACTGACCAGATATAGACCTAAAGATAATATATGAGAAAGCACCAATCTTCAGTGGAGATGAGCACCAGTGGTAATGATCAGCACAGCAATGCACATATTAGTCTCTAGGTCTATAGATTCAAAAAACGGCTAAAAATATAGCTCTCCAAGGAGCAGATTGGCTTGGATCTGATCCAAAGGCCAACAACAAATCTGATCTTCAAGATGGAACCAGCTGCTTCAACTTCGATCACTCCCTATCTGAACTCTCTCTATTCTTCCTCTACTTCTTTCTTACTAACTGACACTCTCTTCCTTGGCTTCTCTCTTTCTCTCTGCTTGTTTCTCTCTCATGGACTTCATCTTGTCTCAGTCTTTCTTTTTCCCTTCAGCTCTACTTTTCTTCTGCTCTTCGTCTCTCCTCAGATCCATCTTCTCTCTACTCTTGTCTTCTGCTTTGATCGCAGAGAAGGCCTTCTTATGTGGCTTCAGATCTGGGACCCACGAGCTCACACATTGGACGCGTGGAGGGAGCACTCCCGCCAAGAGAATTCTGGAATGCCTTATCCACGTGTCCGCATCTCGGCGTTGTGACTAACCACATGGCATATTCTTCTATTCGGTTCCTTGCCTCGGATCACGAACCATTTAACCTTGTACTTTAACTTCCACGTGGAGTATGCTCATAGGTTGTAGGTTCGTCCAGCACATGCTCGACCAAGTCACTGGCCTGGGAAACAACTGGAAGTGTTAGCTGTTCGTGCTAGCACAGACTTCATAAAGTAACGTACGAATATGCACAGACCTTAGGTAATATAATAAAACATGCATAGTCATATCACAAGACATGCACAGACATCAGGTAACGTGTAACAAAGTATGCATAGACCATGAGTGTGCAACAGAAAGAAGTGTGCACTGACCTTGTATCACACAAGTAAAGAATGTGCAAGAATTTTGATAACATAAAGGAAACATGCATGGACTCTAAATGACACGCACTGACTTTAGACAAGGTAACACAGGGTGTGCACCGACATGAGTAGCACAAGTAAAGACTTGCATCGACTGTGAATTATACACAAGCTGTAACTGCACCGACCTTGTGTATGAGCAGCCAAAGGTATGCACCCACTTGGTGCGTGCAAAACATAACCTGCACTGACTTTATGTGTGCGGGCATGGTATGCACCGACTTGGAATATGCATGCTTCGGTAAAATTCATTGACTTCTATGTGAGACTTGTGTGTATATGTAACATGCACAGACTTTACTTTATGCAAACCAAACAAATGCACAGACCTTACCTGCGTGTAGTGACTAAAGTTGCACCGACCCTATGCCAGCCCGATGCAAAGATTGCTCCGACCTGAATAGTGAAGTGCACAGACTTGCACCGAGTTTGAAAATGCAAACCAGGCAATGCACCGACCCTTGTGTGTGCACGGGAAAGAAATGCACCGACTTGTTTTATGACCTTGTATCGCTTCTAGGGCAAAGGTGCACCGAGCTTCTTTCCTTCATGCACTTACCTCAACAGTGATGTGCATCGACTTAGTAGTGGAGACAATGCATGCACCGACCTAGACTATGCGAGATGAAGTAAATGTGCATGGACCTAAACATTGAAGTACACAAACCTTTATACTGGACTTGAATCTGCATAGACTTTAGCATCAATATGCACCGAGCTACGTGAGTAGAGCAGCCAGATGTGCACCGACCTTCTATGCATACTAGCAGATGTGCACAGACCTTTATGAAGGTATGAATAGTAATAGCATCGATCTCTTCCATATGAAAGACAAAGCATGCACTGACCTTGTATCATACAAGGCAAAGCTGCACCGAGATTACTAAGAAGCAACAAAACATGTGCAACGAGTTGAACATTGTTTAACAGATATGTGTGTGCACTGTTCTCTTCATCCTTCAGCAAACCATGAAACCATACAAATGCAGCAAGCACATATGATATTAATGCATAGATTAAGCATAGTGTTTGACATCATCAAAACCACAGGGGTACAACAAAATTCAGAACTGAAAACTCCCTGAATGAAGCTAAATCCTGTAAAAGCATGTTAGATGATTTAAAAAAGGGAAATGAAAACTTGCTGAACTCCATTGATGAACTCAAAATGAAAATACATGAATTTAAGGAAGAAACCAAAACATCAACTGAGAAGTATGAAGCCATCAATAGTGTAAATGCTGAACTAAAAAAGGTCATTAAAAATCTAGAACAAGAGAACAAAGACAAACATGATTCCCTTGAAGGCATGACACAAGGTGCTGAAAATCTGAATGCCATCTTGGGAACTAAAGTAAATTACAGAAAGGAAGGTTTGGGTTTCAACCCAACTAATAAGGAGAGGTTTGACATGAGAACCATGTCCTTTGTGACAGAAAAGGGGACATTCCAACCCCTAATAAAAATGACTTCTGGAGAAAGTCAGAAAAAGAACCAGATGAAATATGTTGAGAAAACTAAGCCCAGTGCCCAGGACAAGGGCAAAGGGAAGGTGTCTAGGGAATCATGCTCATACATTCCCATGTCTCAGTCCAAGAGACAGAATAGGGGCCAGACTTCTAGAGCTAGAGTCCAAGGAAGTCCCAAAATGAAAACAGACAAATCTCCACAGAATGGTCGAGGCACCCATCAATTTCTAACTACCTCAACTTCATCTTGGTATAAGTCCCCTAGGAATCAAGGGCCGAGTAGAAGAACCTTAGGTCATGGCTACCACAATACTGTTCCCACCTACTCTACATTTCACATCACTTACTATCATAAATTTGGAAAGGGAGGTCTAGGTAGCTTCTACATGAGACCTATGCAGAAATTTTTTTAGAACTCATACTCTACTCAAAGGCATCAGCCTTATTCTTGGGACTATTATATGACTGGGGTTAACAATTTCAGAAGTCAGAACTTTTATAGTTTTATCAACTCCAGGCCAAGTAAGTCCAGGATATATAGGGCACCTATTGCTCCCAATGCCTATTGGACTAATCACTGGCAAAGGAACATTAAGAATGACTTCAAAACCAAGAAACAAGTCTTAAAGAATAAAAGTGGCAAGAAGAGGCAGACAAAACTGAATGATGAGAAATCCACAACTGCTATAGAGAAACCGAATCAAATGTGAATACCAAAACATCGTGTTTCTAGCTTACATGAAATAAATGCTTTTATGGGACCCAAGAAGCTCTGTATTTCAAATCATTCCACCAGATTCTCTTGCAGGTATGCCTGGCAGCAAATCAAAATTGATACTATCTTGACAGTGACTGCTCCAAGCACATGATCAGAGGTAAAGATAAATTCTGCATGTTGGTGAAGAAAGATGCAGGTCATGTTACCTTCGGAGGTAATACCAAAGGGAAAATAATTGGTTCAAGTAAAGTAGGTAAGTGTTCTTCTTGTTGCATTGATGAAATGCTGTTGGTAGAAGGCCTTGCCTATAACTTGCTTAGCATTAGCCAACTGTGTGATAAAGGTCATAAAGTGGTTTTTGACTCTCTTGCATATACAATTTTTGAACCTAATTCTGATTCTGTCAAATTTTTTGGTAAGAGAATCAATAACACCTACATGGTAGACTTAGATGATGTAGCACATTCTAACCTTTGTCTTAATGCTAATAAGGATGACCTAGCTTATCTATGACATCGTAGATTAGGTCATGCTAGCTATAGTGTGCTACACAAACTAAATAAACACAGTATGGTAAAAGGACTTCCTGAAATTTCTTTCAAAAATGAAAATAAAATCTGTACGGCATGCACTCAATGTAAATAGACCAGAAAATCATTTAAATCTAGAACCGAAAATCTATCCTCTAAACCATATGAGCTAATACACATGGACCTATTTGGACCCACTAGGTCAGTCAGCTTATCTGAAAGAAGGTGTGGTTTTGTGCTTGTTGATGATTTTTCTAGATTTACTTGGGTCTTTTACTTGTCTCACAAAAATGAAGCCTTTGAAGAATTTCAGGAGTTCTTTTATAAAATAAAATAGATTAATGAGCATGCTATTTTGAATATCTTGTCTGATCTGTTGGGTTCGGTGCAAGTATTCAGAGGGGGGGGGGTGAATGAATATGGCCTATAAAAACTTTCACCCAATTAAAATATTAGGCTCACTAACTATTTAGAATGCTAACTAGACAGATTTATCAAATCTGGAAGACTAATTAGCAGATGCGGAATTAAACAAACAGACAGTGAGCACTCTAACAAGACAAGTTAGACGAACTATAGCTCAATTTGAATTTCGATTACTTAACAGATTAAGACACTCTAAGAGAGCTAATCAACTTTTCTGCTCAACCAGAAAGCCAACACTTAGTGCGCCCCTAATCAATCATCTAACGGAAGCAAACCATAAATATATCAAACCACTGCACAATGGGTTCTTAGGTGGTTCGGTCAAGCAGACCTACATCCACCCCACACTCAAGCCGAGTGTGGCTTCCGCTGACTCACAGCTTGAACAGCTGGGCATCACAGCTTGCCTTACAACCGCTGGGCAACACAGCTTGCTGTCCGAGGAATCCTCCTCGCCCCGCTGAGCAACACAGCTTGCTGTCCAGTGGAATCCTCCACTGCAAACCGCTGGGCAATACAACTTAGCCGTCCAGAGGCAGCATGTAGCAACCCCGGTAAAAATAAAAGGAAATAAAAACCCCAATTGATCAAAATAAGATTAAAAGATTTAAAGAAGTGAATAATAAACCAAAATGTAAATAACGCCTTGATTCAAGGCGCTACTTCAAAAAGAAACGCCCTTATGCAAGGTGCGAATTCCAGAAAGGACGCCCACAGTAGATGTCGTCAATTCCCAAACGGCCAAAATAATAAAAATGGCAAGTAAACGTGACGCCCTCCACATGGACGCGTTTTACATAAGAAATGACATTAACCAAGGCGTCAATTTAAATTAACGCCCTAACGTAAGGCGTTAATTCCATTTGTGTTCCGTTCGAGTTTCGTTCGAACCAGGAGACTATCCAGAGCAAGTTTCTGGATAACTACGAGGGAGATTGATTATGGCAAGGACTCTATGAGGGAAACATTACTTCCAATACGATACTAACTCCATTAGGATCATAAAAACCCTATAAATAACCCTTCCTATCGAACCCTAATAGGCTATTTGGCTGAAGGAAGCTCTGCTGCTGCGTACGTAAAGAACATGTAATGTTCTTCTTCCATGCCTTCGGTCATAATCATGAAGAATATTAATGATTCTTCATGGTCTTTGTTGCAGGAAGTCTGCCGTAAGTAGTAACTCTTCTGCCTAGCTGAAGGACGTGAGGTTCTTCATCGACATCCTCTTCTTCTGTTCACTGTGAAAGAGGGAGTAGCTGTTCTCAGGACACTATGTTTAGAACAGAGTATCGTTCTCTCTTCAACTTTCTTCACGTTCCGTCACCAGAACATTCATCAGGTAGGTTTTCTCAAGAACGTAGCCCAAACTAGTTTAATTCCATCATAATACCATCATGGCATGCATGAATATGGTTGTATTATAGTTTTTAAAAGGGTTTTTTTTCTGTGGATTTTAAAAGAAGCGACTCTATCAAGGGCGCTAATTTAAAGAAACGACAATGCCCAGGTCGCTAATTCCAGTTTTGACGTCCTGCATTAAGTTGTCAATTTCATCTAATTATTAAATTACCCACGTTTAAAACTTTTATGTTTATCAAAACATAATTCTAATTTAATGCATGATCATAGTTGTCGAATCCTGCTATTTTTCTCTTCCTGACAGTGTGATTCCTCTTTCTGAAAATTTATTATCCTTGAAATTACCCCTGTTCCTATTAATCATGGAACATCTTGAATTAACGACCTGATGACAGTCGTCTCTTACATAACTGACGCCCTGCACCATGGCGTGACTTTAAAATTTACGCCCTTCTGTGAGGCGCATTTTCATGACAATTCCAGAAATTGGCAATTTTGCAAAATATTATAAATCTAATGGACGCCTGCTACTGTAGTCGTTAAATCATAAATAAACGCCCCTGTAGAAGGCGTTAATTTGATAAGTAATGACTTAGATTACGTCGCTATTTTCCTGTGATACTATTTTACACTGTTACTGTTAACCGAGGGTTTCATATGTATATTTATATATATATATCGGCACTATATTCCAGTCCGTGAATATAGTCCCATGTTTCATGATGTTTTATCGTTTACCCACTAACTCTCAGTGACATACAAGCTCTCCATTGGACACTCCGTTCCTTTGGACTAGCGAGTTAGTCATAGAGACCTCCGTAAGACTCCTTGAGCCTTGGATTCCCTCAAGGCCGACTGAGCTGGTTGTACCATAAAAACCTATCACACTATTTTTGCCATGTCACTCTATAAGAAACATGGTATACCGGCCCTCATGTTATGCTATGTGTATAATATGAGTAGTATCTAAATAAATGGGGAAAGCATGTCATTATTGAGATGTTCTTGTGGACCCCAATTCTATATCAACATTATTATGATGTTCTTGTGGACCTTAATTCTATATTAAAAGAGTGACCGTCTACTTGCGGGCACTTACTTGTCATGGTACCCAAGTTAGGGAACCAATTTCTCCTAGTTTTATCGATACTCATGATTACACCGTTGTTATCATCATTATGGTCATGTTCAAATCCTTGAAATGCTATCTACCTCTAAGTTCATACAAGTTCTTTATCCTTGAAACTCCATATTGGCTATACACCAAGTGGATGTCAACATACATGATCAATGCCTGCGCATATAGGGCCCGATCTGGTCATGGGAGGAGCACCCAAAAGTACTAGTGACCATGGGAGTTGTAATGATAATGGTATTGGCATTGTACCGAAGTGCATGACTAGCTTGATTGGACATTCCACAAAAATCTCGTACTTGACTCAACTTGACATGCCAAGACTTGCTTGACCCGAAAACGGGTAATTTATATACTTGCTTGCTTGAAACGTGATAGCCAAGTTCTCGACATGACATGATGAAATTACTTGCTTGAACATCCTGACATCTATTACTTGAAAGTTCATGAATAGTTCACCTTGTTATCTTGTTGATATACTCTCTATCTTGTCGTTTTAAGCGAGCATGCATATCTATAGTGCATTCATGGAAAGATGTAATTACTTAAACCCCTTGCTAGTTCTTGAGATATAATTTCCTACTGAGCGTTCGCTCACTCAGTGTTTCCATACTTTTCCGGTAAGTCTGATGATGAGACCCAAACCGACGGGGAAGGTCAAGAGTGAAAGAGTTAGAGCTATTCAAGTGTCCATCCGTCCTGTCTTCTCTATATTTTTGTTGAGTCAGAAATGTACCTTTCTTTTATTGAGTCTAGTATTTGCACGGGTTTGTAATAGACATATTCTTATTAAAGGAATAAATGGATTGGGTTATCTTTATATTTGCGCACTCTGTCTTTGTGTCGAATACACTACTACTCTAATTGACATGATTGATATAAACTCATCACGAATCTACGGGTATCTTCCGCACTCGGGGCGTGACAGTTTTAGTGGTATCAGAGCCTAGGGTATTCAATTCCTAGGAAACCCAAGTCCAAGGATAAGTCTGAACCTCTAACTTGTGAGACGGGGTAGAACCAAGGGCTAAAGTCAGCATAGAATTAAAAGCCTTTGAACGCAATCACGTACTAATAGCTATTATAATTGTAGGACAATGGCTGCCGAACGTGCTCAATGGCGCAGCATGCAACGCACTCTCCAAGGCATGACCCAGGCACTTCAACAAGTGGCACAAGGAGGTGTACATCGTGGAGCAGGAAATCTCCACCAAAGCTTCAAGAACATGAACCCTCCTAAGTTCATGGGATCCACTGATCCAGATGATGCCGAACACTGCATCCAAGAGATGGAACGTGTTTTTAGAGTCATGCAATGCTCGGACCAAGAGAAGGTCCTATTAGCCATATTTCAATTAGAAAGAGATGCCCGATGCTGGTGGGAGGCGGTAGAAGCCACATTAGATCAAGGACAAGTTACTTGGGAGGAGTTCATTGAACATTTCAACAATAAATATTTCTCAGATCGAGTTCAAGAGAAGAAAGCCGCTGAATTCGCCGCACTTAAGCAACGATCTTTGTCGGTGGCTGAATATGAAGCACAGTTCTCTAGGCTCTCTCGGTACGCTAAACACTTAGTTAGTACTGAGAAGATGAAAGCTCGAAGATTCCTTAGTGGGCTCAGGCCCCAATATATCACACAGCTGGCACCGATGGACATACAAGTCTATTCGGAGATGGTTCGACGAGCGCAATTACTAGAAGATGTCACGGAACTATCTGATAGGATCCGTGGGAAAGACAATAAGGAGAATGTTACTAGCTCCTACACCTTCAAACCTAATTTCAAGAAGAGGCCAAGTAATGGAGGCATTCCCTCCCAGGAGCAAAAGTTCAAAAAGACCAAACCTTTCTCCATCACCACTACACCTGCTAAGGTGGTACGTAAGCACTGTGATAAGGCCGGGCACAAGGCCGAAGAATGTTGGAGGAAACTTGGATCGTGTCTCCGTTGTGGGAGCCGTGATCATCGGATTCCCGACTATCCCCTACTCAATGATCAAGCCGATGACGGAAAGCGCCCGGTAACAAAGAATGCTCATCTCCACGCCATTAAGGAGACCGAGGAAGACGAAGTGGACTAGTAGAAGGTACACTGAAAGTTTGTTCCAAGTCTGCACATGTCTTATTTGATACAGGTGCATCACATTCTTTTATCTCCAAGAAGTTTGCTAACCCACTGCCTATGGAACCGGAATGGATGAAAATATTTTTATCTACTCCTCTCGGAAACGAAACCGATATTACTCACCAATATCAAAACTGTGAAGTCTTAGTAAAAGGAAGAAATCTTCCTATCAATCTCATATGTTTAGACCTAAAGGAATACGATGTCATATTGGGAGCAGATTGGTTATCTAGGTATCAGGCAACTGTGGATTGCCGTAACAGCAAAGTTACTTTCAAGGACTTTCCAGAACTAGTCTATTCTAGCCCTAAGAGTCGGAGCAAGTCACCTCTTATTTCGGCTCTCCAAGCTAGCAAGCTAATAAGGAAAGGATGTGTATCTTTCCTTGCTTTTGTCACCATTAAGGAGACTAAGGAAACTAAATTAGAAGACATCCCCGTTGTGCAAGAATTTCTGGACGTATTTCTGGAGGAATTGCCTGGATTACCCCCACAAAGAGAAGTGGCCTTCACCATCGATTTAGTCCCTGGTGCTTGACCAGTTTCTAAGGCACCATATAGGATGTCCCCTACCGAACTCAAGGAGCTGAAGGAGCAATTGATGGAACTTCTCAAGAAGGGATTTATTAGACCAAGCACTTCCCCGTGGGGAGCACCTGTGCTATTTGTAAAGAAGAAAGATGGATCCATGAGGTTATTCATCGACTATCGATAGTTGAATCATCTCACTATCAAGAACAAGTATCCACTACCTAGAATCGATGAGTTATTTGATCAAATATCTGGATCCAAGTATTTTTCAAAGATTGATCTCAGGTCAGGTTATCACCAACTAAGGATCAAGGATGAGGACATTCATAAAACCGCATTCAGAAGCAGGTATGGCCATTATGAGTTTGTTGTTATGCCTTTCGGACTAACAAATGCCCCTACTGCCTTTATGCAGTTGATGAATAGTATATTCAGATCTGATCTAGATCAATTCGTGGTGGTTTTCATTGATGATATATTGATTTACTCCAAGACCAAGGGAGAGCATGAGGAACATTTAAGGATTGCATTACAGATATTGAGGACAAATCAGCTATATGCAAAGCTCAGCAAATGTGAATTTTGGTTAAGAGAAGTAGCTTTCTTGGGGCATGTTATATCAAAGGACGGTTTATCCGTAGATCCATCAAAGGTTGATGCTGTATGGAATTGGGAAAGACCGACCAATGCTAGCGAGGTCCGTAGTTTCTTGGGTCTTGCGGGCTACGATCGGCGATTCATCAAGGATTTCTCCAAGATAGCTGTACCACTCACTAGGCTAACTCGCAAGGAGATACGCTATGAATGGAGCGAGGATTGTGAACGAAGCTTCCAAGCTCTCAAGGATCATTTGACTACTGCCCCAGTCTTTGCTCTACCAATTGAAGGAGAAAAGTTTGAAGTGTACACTGATGCATCTCGCATTGGCCTCGGATGTGTTTTAATGCAACAAGGGAAGGTTATAGCCTACTCTTCGCGTCAATTGAAGAAGCACGAGGAGAACTACCCAGTTCATGATCTAGAATTGGCTGTAGTCGTATTTGCACTAAAAATATGGAGACATTATCTTTATGGAGTGCAGTTTCTTGTATACTCTGACCATAAAAGCCTTAAGTATCTCTTCTCTCAGAAGGAATTGAATATGAGGCAAAGACGTTGGCTAGAATATCTTAAGGACTTCAACTTTACTATACAATATCATCCTTGAAAGGGTAATCCGGTAGCTGATGCCCTTAGTCGAAAGCCGAGAGCATTATTAGCCAATTGTATGATTCAGGAGTGGAAGTTGCTAGAACAATTTACTAGACTTAATATAAGCATGGACAAGGACAGTAGGTGTGTCACCTTATCCCATATGAGCATACAGTCAGATTTGCTACCTGAAACATAAGGACTTCAGGGTAGTGACCCGGTATTAGTGGAAATCAAGGGAAAACTGGAAGGACAATCTATGTTCCAACTAGCTTCAGATGGAAGGTTGTTATTCCAAAATAGAACTTGTATATCGGATTGTCCAGAATTAAAGAAGAAGATCTTAGATGAAGCTCACAGATCAAGGTACACAATTCATCCAGGATCTACTAAGATGTACCAAGATTTAAAAAGGACCTTCTGGTGGCCTAATATGAAGAGAGAAGTCGCGGACTTTGTGTCTCGCTGTCTCACCTGCCAATAAGTTAAGGCTGAACACCAAAAGCATGCCGGAAAGCTACATCCTCTAGATATTCCCAAATGGTAGTGGGAGGATATTGGTATGGATTTCATCATAGGTCTAACTAAATCAAAAGGAGGATATGATGGAATATGGGTTATCATTGATCAATTTACCAAATCAGCGCACTTCTTGCCAATAAGGAGTCGATGGTCAGTTGATGTTCTGGCTGCATTATACATAAAAGAGATAGTCAGATTACATGGTATCCCTATCTTGATTGTGTCTGACAGAGATCCCCATTTTACTTCGCATTTTTGGAAAGGATTACAACATTCGTTGGGATCGAGACTTAACTTTAGTACAGCTTTTCATCCTCAAACGGATGGTCAAACCGAGAGAACTAATCAGGTGGTTGAGGATATGCTCAGGGCTTGCATCATTGATTTTGGAGAAGCTAGCATGATCACTTGCCTCTAGTTGAATTTGCATACAATAATAGCTACCAGGCAAGTATACAAATGGCACCTTTCGAAGCCTTATACGGAAGGAGTTGCCGATCACCCTTATGCTGGGACGAAGTTGGAGAGAAACAACTATTAGGTCCAGATATGGTAAGGGATACCACCAAGAAGATACAGTTGATTAGAGAAAGACTGCAAGTAGCTCAGTCTAGACAAAAGACTTATGCTGATACAAGAAGAAGAAATCTTGAATTCCAAGTCGGAGATCACGTCTTTCTCAAGATGTCACCTAGACGTGGAATAAGGAGATTTGGTGTTAAGGGCAAGCTTACACCAAGATTCATTGGACCTTTTGAGATACTGGAAAGAGTTGGCGAGGTTGCTTATCGCATCGCATTGCCTCCTCAATTGTCTGAAGTTCATAATGTATTCCATATATCAATGTTGAAAAAATATGTGCATGATCCGTCACATATCATTGATCATGGAGACCTGGTGATTCAAAGGGATCTCACTTATGAACAAAGGCCCATGAAGATCCTTGATCGCGAGGTACGAACATTAAGGAATAAAGTTATCCCCATGTTAAAGGTGCAATGGAATAAATGTTCAGAACGCGAAGCCACATGGGAGACCGAGGAGTATATGAGGAAACGATTCCCGAACTTATTCTAAAAAGGTATATAACTCTACATTCTCCATATATATATAAATATATGCGATTGAATTTGGGGACCAAATTCTTTTAAGTGGGGGAGGGTGTAGCAACCCTGGTAAAAATAAAAGGAAATAAAAACCCCAATTGATCAAAATAAGATTAAAAGATTTAAAGAAGTGAATAATAAACCAAAATGTAAATAACGCCTTGATTCAAGGCGCTACTTCAAAAAGAAACGGCCTTATGCAAAGTGCGAATTCCAGAAAGGACGCCCACAGCAGATGTCGTCAATTCCCAAACGGCCAAAATAATAAAAATGGCAAGTAAATGTGACGCCCTCCACATGGACGCATTTTACATAAGAAATGACATTAACCAAGGTGTCAATTTAAATTAACGCCCTAACGTAAGGCGTTAATTCCATTTGTGTTCCGTTCGAGTTTCATTCGAACCAAGAGACTATCCAGAGCAAGTTTCTAGATAACTACGAGGGAGATTGATTATGGCTAGGACTCTATGAGGGAAACATTACTTCCAATACGATACTAACTCCATTAGGATCATAAAAACCCTATAAATAACCCTTCCTGTCGAACCCTAATAGGCTATTTGGCTGAAGGAAGCTCTGCTGCTGCGTACGTAAAGAATAGGTAATTTTCTTCTTCCCTGCCTTCGGTCATTGAAGAATATTAATGATTCTTCTTCGTCTTTGCTGCAGGAAGTCTGCCGTAAGTAGTAACTCTTCTGCCTAGCTGAAGGACGTGAGGTTCTTCATTGACGTCCTCTTCTTCTGTTCACTGTGAAAGAGGGAGTAGCTGTTCTCAGGACACTCTGTTTAGAACAGAGTATCGTTCTCTCTTCAACTTTCTTCACGTTCCTTCACCAGAACATTCATCAGGTAGGTTTTCTCAAGAACGTAGCCCAAACTAGTTTAATTCTATCATAATACCATCATGGCATGCATGAATATAGTTTTATTATAGTTTTTAAAAGGGTTTTTTTTCTGTGGATTTTAAAAGAAGCGACTCTATCAAGGGCGCTAATTTAAAGAAACGACCATGCCCAGGTCGCTAATTCCAATTTTGATGTCCTGCATTAAGTCATCAATTTCATCTAATTATTAAATTACCCACGTTTAAAACTTTTATGTTTATCAAAACATAATTCTAATTTAATGCATGATCATAGTTGTCGAATCCTGCTATTTTTCTCTTCCTGACAGTGTGATTCCTCTTTCTGAAACTTTATTATCCTTGAAATTACCCCTGTTCCTATTAATCCTGGAACATCTTGAATTAACGACCTGATGACGGTCGTCTCTTACATAATTGACGCCCTGCACCATGGCGTGACTTTAAAATTTACGCCCCTCTGTGAGGCGCGTTTTCATGAAAATTCCAGAAATTGGCAATTTTGCAAAATATTATAAATCTAATGGACGCCTGCTACTGTAGTCGTTAAATCATAAATAAACGCCCCTGTAGAAGGCGTTAATTTGATAAGTAATGACTTAGATTACGTCGCTATTTTCCTGTGATACTATTTTACACTGTTACTGTTAACCGAGGGTTTCATGTGTATATTTATATATATATATATCGGCACTATATTCCAGTCCGTGAATATAGTCCCATGTTTCATGATGTTTTATCGTTTACCCACTAACTCTCAGTGACATACAAGCTCTCCATTGGACACTCCGTTCCTTTGGACTAGCGAGTTAGTCATAGAGACCTCCGTAAGACTCCTCGAGCCTTGGATTCCCTCAAGGCCGACTGAGCTGGTTGTACCATAAAAACCTATCACACTATTTTTGCCATGTCACTCTATAAGAAACATGGTATACCGGCCCTCATGTTATGCTATGTGTATAATATGAGTAGTATCTAAATAAATGGGGAAAGCATGTCATTATTGAGATGTTCTTGTGGACCCCAATTCTATATCAACATTATTATGATGTTCTTGTGGACCTTAATTCTATATTAAAAGAGTGACCATCTACTTGCGGGCACTTACTTGTCATGGTACCCAAGTTAGGGAACCAATTTCTCCTAGTTTTATCGATACTCGTGATTACACCGTTGTTATCATCATTATGGTCATGTTCAAATCCTTGAAATGCTATCTACCTCTAAGTTCATACAAGTTCTTTATCCTTGAAACTCCATATTGGCTATACACCAAGTGGATGTCAACATACATGATCAATGCCTGCGCATATAGGGCCCGATCTGGTCCTGGGAGGAGCACCCAAAAGTACTAGTGCCCATGGGAGTTGTAATGATAATGGTATTGGCATTGTACCGAAGTGCATGACTAGCTTGATTGGACATTCCACAAAAATCTCGTACTTGACTCAACTTGACATGCTAAGACTTGCTTGACCCGAAAAGGGTAATTTATATACTTGCTTGCTTGAAACGTGATAGCCAAGTTCTCGACATGACATGATGAAATCACTTGCTTGAACATCCTGACATCTATTACTTGAAAGTTCATGAATAGTTCACCTTGTTATCTTGTTGATATACTCTCTATCTTGTCGTTTTACGCGAGCATGCATAGCTATAGTGCATTCATGGAAAGATGTAATTACTTAAACCCCTTGCTAGTTCTTGAGATATAATTTCCTACAGAGCGTTCGCTCACTCAGTGTTTCCATACTTTTCAGGTAAGTCCGATGACGAGACCCAAACCGACGGGGAAGGTCAAGAGTGAAAGAGTCAGAGCTATTCAAGCGTCCATCCGTCCTGTCTTCTCTATATTTTTGTTGAGTCAGAAATGTACCTTTCTTTTATTGAGTCTAATATTTGCAAGGGTTTATTATAGACATATTCTTATTAAAGGAATAAATGGATTGGGTTATCTTTATATTTGCACACTCTGTCTTTGTGTCGAATACACTACTACTCTGATTGACATGATTGATATAAACTCGTCACGCATCTACGGGTATCTTCCGCGCTCAGGGCGTGACACAGCACCTTTGCAATCCGTTGACTAACAGCTTGATAAAGGTATAAAAGGAAAACAGAAAATAGAAATAAACAGCAATCGGAAAGTTGAAACAATGAAGCACAAATATAGCTCTCGAAGAGCACTTCTGACTTGGATTTGATCCAAAAGCCAGACAACCCAATCTCTCTCTCTCTCTCAGCTCGAGCTCTCTATTTCTCTTCTTTCTCTTCTTTCTCTTCTTCTTCTTCTCTTCTCTTCTTTCTCTTCTTCTTCTTGTCTTGTCTTCTCTTTCTTTTTCTCAGGATCGAAGACCTCTCTGCACTCTCAGACTGGATGTATAGGCTTTGCTCCTTTTCTTTCGATCAGTCTTCTTTAGTGGAAGAAGGCTCGTATATATAGCAGTAGCAGCAGCAGGCACACTGGGCGCGTGTGGCTTCCACATTTCGTGCCCTAAAAATTCGGACCACGTGGCAGCATCCTGGTATCTCGTCCATCCTTGGATCACGAGCCAGGCACCTCGGATCACGTGCCCTTCATTAGCGTCTTCAGTCCCTGTCAGACAGATGAAACGAAGTCATCAGTTCTAAGTATATGCATTGCATTGTATAGACTTTGCTGTGAAGGCGAAAGCAATGTAAAGTGTGCACAACGCAGTGTATGGACTTAATGAATATAAAGGCTTCATAAGAAGGAATGCAGTGTACAGACTTAGTGAATGTATAGGCTTCATAAAAGGAATCCAGTGTACAGACTTGCCCAAAGTATAGACTTCATATGAGGAGGCAACGGCTGTACATACTTCCTAGCAGCCGCTGTACAGACTCAAAGTGAAGCCCGATGCCAATGTGTAGACTTTACTGAGGACACTGGACTCGAGTGCAAACTTTACAACTAATGAATGCAATGCAGTGCAGACAATGGTTGTATAGACTTTAAATCCCAAAGGCAATGTATAGACACTAGACTGTACAGACTTTGTGATGCTTGTATGCAATGTAGAGACTTCGCTGAATGAGAATGCAATGCAGAGACTTCATGTTATGAAGCAAAAGATACACTTAGCTGAAGACTGCCAGTCGACGTATAGACTTGGCATCAAAGCCAGTGTATAGACTTTATGCGTGAAGCAGCACAAGGAATAAGTGTGTACATTGAGAACCAATGTATAGACGTTATGAATCAGATCTGAAGCAGTGTATGGAGTTGCTATAGTGTAAAGCAATGTTCAGACTTCAGATGAGAAGGGACTCACTGTACATACTTGTTGAGGCTCAAGCAGTGTACAAACTTTAAAGCACAAAGGTAATGTACAGACTTTGCCTTAAAACGAATGTATAGACTTAGAATCAAAGAGGCGTTGTGTAGATTTTGAACCAATGTACAGACTTGGAAGCTTGAGCCAATGAATAGACTTGAAACGCTTAAGGCGATGTACAGACTTGTTGAGGCTCAAGCAGTGTACAGACTTCGAAGTTCCACTGTGGATGTACAGACTTGAAGATCCACTGTGGATGTATAGACTTGAATGAGTGAAGCCGATGTACAGACTTGCCGATGCGAAGCCACTGTACAGACTTTGAAGAGTTGAACCCAATGTATAGACTTCACGCTGGACAGACTTTAGGCTTTGAACGTGTGAGCTGTAAGCAATGTACAGACTCAGTGATGTATAGACTTGGCCAGCAAAACGTAGCGAAAGGTATAAGTGTATAGACTTGGCCAAGCGTAGGAAAAGCCCCCCAATGTACAGACTTGATCATCCAGCAATGTATAGGCTTTCAATGTGAAGACCAATGTATAGACTTTGGATTTCACTGTGGATGTACAGACTTTAGGGACATGAAGCGAGTCAGTGTACAGACTTGATGAAGCGAAGCCAATGTACAGACTTAGAGTGTAGCTGAAGCCTTGATCGTAAGAATAGGCTGGAGTGTATAGACTTCAGGCTTCAGAAACGGATGTACAAACTTCACTTATGAAACGTAGGGAAAGACCCCAATGTATAGAGGGTCACTTGACAACAGCTGAATCATAGGTTCAGAAAGGAAGCATGATTATAAACAACTGTTAAAGTATAAGAATCAGCAACATACAATTTTGACAAAAATTCAAGTTTAATAGTGATAAATCTAGAGTAAAACATCTGACCCCTGAAAAAGAGTTTATAGATTCCATTTATAGCAATGAATCTAGGGCACATGGTATTAATAGATAAGTCAGAAATAATACCCTTTTGTCATTAAAGATGGAAGATCAAGAATGGCAGTTTGAATATGTATTGAAAATAATTTTCACTCATTGACTTTTGATTTTTCGAAGGGTTACAACAGTTTGATTTTCACTTTACAATTTTTCAGAACCTGAACTAAGTAAATAGATCAGTGGCATTTATGCTGTTGACATTAGGTGTACACCTTGATCAGAGGCAGGTACCCCTAGTTACTAGGCATAAACTACTAGACCTATTTCAGATCAGAACCCACAAAGGATAGTCTTCACTTTTGACATTAAGGGTACACCTTGATTAGAGGCCAGTACCCTCAGTTACTTGGTGAGGACTCCCCCTATAGATTTGACCCTATGAACAGAGATATTCTGAATCACCTCATGACATGTGAATTCTCTGGCTTCTTTGGAGGAGTTCACAGTTTCTCAGTGCAATCAGCCATTGCTCTGTCACTGTGTTCAGTTCTTAACATTAATGATCTTATTTACTACTGCCCTTAATTCTTTTAGAGTGATTGTTTAAAAAATCAGTACACACTCTTATTAGCCTGTTCTAGACATATCCAGTTCAACACATTTAGGCATTACAAAAACTTTTTTTATTTTAGCCATGAGACAAAGATTAAGAGCTATAAACGTTTTCTTTTATCTCAAATTTTGAAGTGCAGACACTTAACTCTCCAATTTATAAAGGTTAAACCTTTAGTTCCTTTCAATTTGTAAGTGTGATTCTTATAAGTGAACAATTGCAATAATCATCATTCAATGTACTAAACCAGATGCAAAGCTGTTGTTTAGTGAAAATGATGGGGAAAAGATAGCAATTGGCAATATGGTTCAATGAGCAACTGATGTCAAAGAATATGAATCATTTGAATGAGAACACTGAGAAGTGAATAGGATTCAATGAATTGAATAGAACTCTCAGCTCCCCCTGACATCATGATGCAAGAGATATGCTATGCAACATACTGTCCTACATGCAGACTATGCACCAAGGATACATGAGACAAGTATGCAATCAATTCAGATTTATGCATCCAAGTTATAAGCATTTTCATCCTTTTTCAGATTTTTCAACATATGATGCAGTGCACTGTTCTACATGAACACAGGACCCATGGTACTCGGCGGAGAACCTGGTCTCAAAGACCATCTCACACATGGTAGAAACCTCCGGACAGATTTCCTTGCCTTTTAGTAACATACCATTTGATATACCAGGGTTAAGCAAATGATAATGCAGTGCAAAGCAGCCCTATTATGCATTGAAAAACATGCAGTCTACGACAATAGGTAAATGACAGTCATGCAAATCAGTCCTTTATGTATTGATCAATTTCATTGAC
>CM040117.1:79000558-79007822 GCA_022559845.1 Amorphophallus konjac | reverse complement strand
ATGGTTCCACTTTCTGAGTTGATGCGCGGACAAACGGGCTTCGGCTTAGTGTTAGCTCAGAGAAATGGATTCTTGATCAGACTTAAACAGCTTAGCAATATTATCCTTGGTTATTTTCTATTTTTAGTTTGTTTTAATCCTTTTTCTTTTAGCCCAGCATGCATCATGTAGGACTTTGAGTTTCATGCTGAAAATCTTCATATTATGGCAATAATGAAGTTCACTCGCTCTCGATTGAGTTGACATGAGATATTCCATTCCAAATCAAGTACTTCGTTCTATTTGAAGCCGTTCAGGCTGATTCCTTGAAAGTATCCCTTTGTTGGATCTCTATCCCAATTCTCCTTACTTTTCTGCAAAATTTACCTTGGTTGCAGCACGTCCACATTGGCTGGTAATCGCTCTCCAATGGTCTTTCCCTGTCGTGCCCGCGCGCACACCCTTTGATTACTTACTTAAGCCTCCTTTTATCCAACAGATCGATGTTTCCTTGGAACCACTCAGAGTTGTTTCACTCAGGATCTTGGAAAGATTTCAAATGCTTAGTGTCTGAGGCATGTCCCATCACACCTTGGCGTCTCCTTATCAGTTCGTTCCATTTCATTCCTTTCATTACACTTCATTCCATTTCCATCTCACTCCCTTGCAAAGCAGACGCCAAGGCGGGGCAGCTGTAGACACGCCAAAATTGACGTTTTGTTGATCAAATCTCATGTTATTATATAAACGCCCCAAGTGGACTTCAATATTCCTATAACATAAAGTTTTTCTATTTTTGTGAGTTTTTCTGCATTTTTCCTGCATTTTTGTGAATAACGACTTGACGAAGGGCGTTACTTTCTAAAGTAACTACCTGTCATAGGGTGTTTTCAAAGAAAGGACGACCGTAGGTGAGGGCATCAATTCCTGGTATTATCCGTTACTCTCTGGAATTATCTATTTTTAAAATAAAAGGCATTTTGTGAGTAACGCTTTTCCTCAGGGCGTGTTTTGAAGAAACACCGTTACCTTAGGCGTGTTATCTCAGTTTTTAAACAGAGGAAGTTTTTATTTCCAAAATTAAATCCAGGAAGAAACGACCTTTCCTAGGTCGTGTTTCAAGAAACGTCTCTTGTCAGGTCGTTAATTCATAAATAGACGCCCTGTCTTAAGGCGTGTTTCACTCCAGAGTCCTTCTTTTTTTTCCATCTTTCCCCCACAGTTCCCTGCTATCCTTGGACTCTTGCTCGATCTTAATCCTTCCTTGGATGCCTCATTACCCGTTCTTATCAATTCCCTTGTTTGATCACATCCGATTAAACATTATATAAGAGGATTCATGTCGAGCGTAAAGAGGGTTGGGTGGTTGTTGATTATTATTATTTTTGTTGAACGCCTTGAACCCAGAAGATCACGTCTTTGCACTTCATCCTGCTGCATCTTGGTGTTTTTCTGCATCCTATCGGGCTTCATCCTACTGCATCCATCTTTCTGCAATCCATCCAACATCATTCACGGTTTCCCTTTACTCTCGTCAGGGAGAGCAGGGTTATCTATATATCGTGTTTGTTTCGTTCGTCTCGTTTTTCATCATGTTATCATTGTTCTCTGTCGTTATTTCTTGCACTAAGCATTTTTTTCCTTCCCTAGTTCTCTGCTAGGGGTTTATAAAACCAAAAAAAGAGGTGCGCATGTTGATGTCTTTTCATCATTTTAGGTTAGCTTTGGATTGATACTATTGCACTTTGGCTGATCCCCCTCTCTTTTGCTTGTTTTTCATTGTCTTTTTTACAAGGTAATCAATCAAGAAAACCCACTTCATCAGCCGGCCGATTGGAGTTGGAGGAGGAAATCCACATTTATCCCGCATCCCACTCTTCACCAGGTACACGCGATCTCATTTTCTTCTTATTGAGGTAAACCCTCTGGTGATCACAACTCCCCTTTAGCACCTCGTGCTATATATTTTTTATCACATCTTATACATGTTGTTGTCATGTTATATATTTTTCACTCCCAAAAGTGAGAATTTTTAATCCGATCTACAACAGTGAGGAAAAGAATTTCAAATATACTCCAATCATAAGAAATTCAACAAGATTTTCAAGGAGATATCAATCTCATAAATCCAAAACATAAGTTTTCAAAGTCTTCCATTATAAGGGCTTATGAATGAACTTTATTGATTAGCAGGGTTTAAACATGATGTATGCTAAGTTTGTCAATAAAATTTTGTATTTATATCTAAAGTCACGGTTTAATAACAATGAACCAAGCCCTCATATTTATGTCTTGATTAATCTCCATTTCTCTTACACAATCAAATTTATTGACTTCTTTCAGAATTACATGCACTAGTATTGAGATCAAGCAATTATGAAGTCATATGATTTTGTCTAGGGTTGTAGCAATTTGATTTTTGCATCAATATTCAAATATTGTAATTTGTTCAATAAATTTTCATGCTACAAATTGTACGAGCACTCTAGTTCAGTGTACACCTTGTAACTAGAGGATATTCATTGATCAGACGCCAATATCCCTAAGCACTTAGTGTAACTAATAGTCATGCTTTATATGAACAGAGATAACATTTACACATCATGACACACTACAAATCATTTCTTTGATGAGTAAGATGTATTTCTCAGTGTGCATGTATTGCTATGTCTGATTATCAATCATTCTTAAGTAGAGTTAACTATGGCACCTCATGACACATTCCTTTGGACATGGTTTCTCAGTGACCAAAGTCATTGCTCTGACAATTTACCCTTTAGACATTTCAGAAAAACTCATTTGCTTCAAATCAATACTAATTTCATGTACTTAACCAAATAAAGCCATGTATTCAATAGTGCAGATTTCAGAAGTTTTTACAAGACACAACATGAAACAGTTGGTTAAAGTTTATTAAACATGATTCAGATATTTTTTAAGAGATTTTAAAGTCAAACTCAATGAATACATTAAACTTAAACCACCTGAGTTATTTCAGACATTCATAAAATCGTATAATAGAAGATTCCTAGTTCAAGTGTTTTCAGATTTATGATCGAGATAGCCCCATTGAAATCTTCATGAAAGACTGATAGAAGAGATTTTGAAGCCCAGTGTTTTCAGATATGATCAAGGTTTGTCAATTAAAATCAATGAAGAGGATATGTACACCAAGCAAAATAACAGGAGGTCAAGCATGTTTTAGAATCTTCAAGGTTAACATGCAATGAATTCTGACAGAAATGTATGCACTGGACCACCTGCATGCAATGCATTGACTCCCCCTGACAATATGCATTCAATCAATCTTTTTGGCATTTTCAATGTAATGAAATGCAATGCAATTAACTACATGTATGCAAAGACATGCAAAGACTCAACATTGATTGCTGTGCAAAGACATGCAATTAACTACCTCTGAAAACATGCAATGTGTGCCATGAAAACTGAACATATATCTTTGTGACTCATGCACATACAGACTGCCCTATCAAGCAATATAACCCATGGTACTAGGGGGAGAACCTGGTCTAAAAGACCATCTCACACATAGTAAGAACCTCCAGACATATTTCCCTGCCTTTTAGTAGCTTACTATTTAATATACCATAGTGGTCAATCATGATATATCAACATGCAGTCCTATAAGCAATCCAGATTTTCAGTGAGCTATGCAACAAACAGATTTCAAACCACATTCATATGCAGTTCAGATTTTCAGAAATTGCAAGTTTATTCTCATTTCAATATCTAAACAGCCAATTCATATGAGTATTGAGAGACATGAATACTCATAATGTTCAAAAGATGACAAATATGCAAGAACACATCAAACCAGATATGCTGTTATCCAAGGTTCACAATTTCAAATAACAAAATTTAAGACAAGTTTTCAGAACTGACCTGAATTTTGCAATCCTAGGGGTTTCATTCTTGAATGTCTTGGTTTATTACCTCTCTTTATTCTTCAGCTTCCAAGGCATACCTGTAACAAATACATCATTTTGATGTAACAGGTACCCAAGAAACCTTGGGTCCTGGTTTACCACTAACACCACAAGATGGTGTTCTGAACGGTCTTTTGGCAACCTTGTCATCAAACTCCATCAAATAGTAATTATTTATTGAATGACCTATTTGACCACAGTAACGACATGATGCAGCAGATTTCAAATTCTTTTTATGCAAATTACTGTTGTCATGAAATTTATTGGCAGAGAGAGAGTTCTGTTTACTATAATGATAGAAAGATGCAGCAGATTTCAAATTTGATTTATGCACATTCTTATTAGCATGAATTCTATGTGCATATGCATGAAAATTTTTGTTAACAGAATTGGAATTCTGTTTACCAAAATAAGCCACCCAACAGTCAGCAGCTCTATGGCCTGGCTTCCCACAGTTATGGCATGTAAATTTTGCAACATAGGGTTTAGCAGAATTCTTCTGAACATGCCAATAGTCCTTGACTGTATGGCCATGCTTCCCACACTCGAAGCATCTGATATGCTTACCTTTAAAACCATTTCTACCCCGAGTGTCCCAGCATTCAATGGCCATGTGGCCTGTCTTTCCACAATTAAAACATGCAGAATATTTTCTATTGTCAACAACTTTATTCTTATTAAGACCATGTTGGCTTGCAGGGAATTTAGCATGATGTGAAAAAGATATTTGATTACCATTTGCAAACCAGCATTGTGTAATGCTGTGTCCTAGTTTGCCACAGTGCAGACATTCAGTTTTCTTTTTCTGAGGTGAAGGATTTTTATCATGAAATTTCCTAGCATTCATTATGCCGGCCCTCATATCATCCTTCTCCATCAATTTACACTCTTGCATCAAATGACCGAATCTATGACAGTAATGACAGATCATTTTCTTTTTAGATGCATGTGAGTGTGTGTGAGGACTGTGATCAACATGCACTGATGAGCCCTTTTTGATTATTTTCTATTTTCCAGTCTTTTTCGGATTTTTATCCTGTTTTTCTATTTTCTGAACAATGGGCTGTTTGACCTGTGATGTTGTGGCTACATTTGAAGCATTTACAAATGATGTCATTACTTTGTTCTGAAAAGCCTTTTTATTTAGATTATTGTAGCCTAACCCTTCCTTTTTGACATTGACTTTTACACCTAGTAGCTTGTCTAAGTTTTCTTGCCCACTCACAAACTTAGACAGAGAACTCTTCAAATCTTGAATTTCATTTTCGAGAGAGGTAATGTGTAACTCGTAACTGGCAATCTCTTGCTTACTACAATAACCACATTCACTTAGCACCTTGTTAGCAGTTTTATATTTCTCAACTTCCTGTTCTAGATTGCTCAGTTTATCAGGCTCTTCTATGTAAACAGACTTTCCTCTTTCTAAAGCTAGAAGTCTCTCAGACATAGTGGAGTTCAGCTGTTTTAACTTCTCATTTTCTTCCTTAAGCTTATCATTTTGAATTAACTCATTTATTAGAGTCTGATCTTCTGAGTTAACCTTGCTTTCTCTCCCATATTCAAACTCCTTCAATTCTTTTTGTTGTTTTTCAAAATCTTTCTGTAATTTCATATTTACAGATTTGATGGCATCAAATTTTTCAATCAGCAAATCATTCTCTCGTTTAAGTTTCTCTAATTTTTCTTCATTTTCTTTGGAGAATTTTCTGAGAGAATCTTTTTCAGACTTCAGCTTGTTTAAATCTGAGTTCACACTTTCGAATTTTTCAGTAATTTTTCATACTGGTCATGATAGTTAACAAGAGTCTGATTATCATTATTTGAACTGAGTTTCTCTTTGAGTTCAAAGTCTGATTATCATTATTTTTTGAAGTTGGCCAGCCTAGTTGTGGATTGTCGGGATGATGAGTCCCGAGTTGCCATGATGGCTGTGCGCGTGTGGATCAGAATGCGGAGTGGAAGCCAGTGGGCCCATAACCCACAGGTTCATGATCGTAGTGTTGGGTGCTACGGGCGGATTCCTGAGGTTGCGTTGAGCATTGGAGGATTGGTTCCTCTGTGTGAGACGTGTTGTTGCCGTGCCGTTGCTCGAGGTATTGTGGTTCTTGGCACTGACAGGATGGAGTGTTGGGGAAGTATGTCGACAAGCGTGCCGCATGAGTACCCTATTCCTATGATGGAAACCGTGTCAGGCATCGGTGTGACTCGGAAGGGGCTATTGAGGATGTCGCCTGACGGTGGTCGAGGACGTGTTGATCAGAGTCGGTGGCTTGGTGCCCGACTTGTATTAGAGGTTGTGTCCTCGGATGAGATCGTGTTTTGAGGAAGTGATCTCTGGCAGATTATGGGTTCCTGTTGGTAGCTGCGAGTGACTGGTAAGGCTAGTCTCATAGTCGACCACGGTAAGATGTGTATTGTTGGGGACCCGTGTGCATTGGCTGCAACGTTGGCGACCAGGTCGCTGTGAGATTGGATGGCACTTTCCTCTCCTAGAGATGTGTGCCATGAAATGTTCCGGTGGTGTCCCGTGGCTCTGTGGTAAGGGCGGAATCGGGATTGGTAGGTGTCCACTTGGATTAATTGAGACGAAGGATTTGATGAGACAAGACGGAAGAGTGACGCCTGTGGGCGGAGGCCTTTAAGTGAGATTGGCGTCGGAGTGGTGGTCCTTGATGGGACGTTGGCGTTGGAGTGGTTATCCCTGGTGATGCAGGACGGAAACGCGACCTGGGACTCTAGCTCGCGATCACCCCTAAGCAAGGGAAGACGTGGACCGTGTACGGTTGAGAAACCGACAGCGAGTCTCGGGTATCGGCCTTTCCGTGTTAACTTGGGTCGAGTCACGGGACGGTCACTCACTCTCGCTCTCGCAGCGGTGATAAAATGATAACAAGCTAGATAATCTATCACTCATGCAGCGGCATATACAAAAATATACGAGTAAAGCAATGCCTACGAGGAGGGTAGCGAGTGTACCTCCACGCTCCGGGCGTGGGGAAGACGTTCCCGGCCAAGTACGGTAACTCCCGGTAATAACGGTAAAAGTTAATTACAACAGTGAATTTTATTGCCCACTCCACGTAGGGAGGTAAAGGCTACAAGTGGGGCCCGGGAGGACCGACCCTGGGTTGACGGGCAGCAATCTGGAGGTGCGTACGACACGAACTCGGCCTGCTGGTCCGACTCGGCACTATTCCAACTCGTTGCTGCGTCAACTCGGTTGCTGACTCACTAGACAGCAAGCAACGGTTTCCAAAGGAATGTCGCTTCCTGAGATCTTCCGGAGGCGCCGCTTGGCCGGGACGATGGCAGGACGTCTCTATACGACTCCCTGAAGG